>JAJEJO010000622.1:95070-149307 GCA_020662805.1 Glaucomys volans | reverse complement strand
TAGCAGTCGATTATTATAATTGAAAAAATCCAAGAAGTTCCTAAACTCAGAAATCCCTGAGTTCCAAGAGAGAATGTATGGGGGGGGGGGGGGAAAGATTATTAAAGTGAAGGATCAGCAAGGTCAGGTAATCCTGGCTATGCCAAGAAAACCATGTAATTTTTCCTATTTTTAACTTCTATCTCCCAATAAATGGAGGTCTACTTTAAAAAAGTAACAAGTTTATTGATCAGCTTCATCCAGGCTAAGAATGAAACAAGACACAAAAGCATATAGTTTCTCAAAGTTAAAATGAAGTATTCCTTTAACAAAAAATACAAGATTTAAAATGCTGACTAGCTCTAAAGGGATTATAACATAAAATAGCAATTCTTTACTCATTCTCAATGTCTGCTCCCTAGAGTCAACATTCCAATCTCAGTAGACAGAGTTTATTCTTCCATTTTTGAATATTTTACTTTCTCAATTCTAGAAACCATACAAAACTTTTTTTCCACACCTGACTCCTAAAACTTACTCTTTATAACTTCTTACTGTGATTGATACAGATTCAGTTCTAATACCAACATATAACCACCCTTCTCACCACTCCACCTCATTCTTTTCTTTTTTTTTTTTTTTTTTTTGCAGTGCTGGGGATTGAACCCAGGGCCTTGTGCTTGACAGGCAAGCACTCTACCAGCTGAGTTATACCTCCAGCCCCTCCATCTCATTCTTAAAACAGTTGTTATGACAATTTGGTTAAATGACAATAAGTTTTCTTCACGGGGACTAGGAGATATATCAGACAAACTAATAATGATGAATGATAAATTACAAGATTTTTTTAAAAGTCTATACTAGTAATATTTAATTTTACTGATTAAGTGTAGGCCCCTAAGGAAAAATTAAAATAATACCCTTCAAAATTAAGTCAATTTGATAAATCAGATTGTAATTTAGATTAATTTCATGGCTGTGGGCTTACTTAAACCATGAAAATTTAAGAGCGACTTTACCTTTAAAACAGTCTAAGATTAAACTGAAGATGACACTTCTAATCTGTTTGAAAAGGCAGACTATTCATAAAGGCTTTTGAAAAAAGTGAATCAGAATCTGCCATATTAAAAACAAATTCAAATTGGAAAAGAAGTCTAAACGTAAAAAATGAAATTCTAAAAGTTTAATGCTAAATATTTTTAAATCTTGGACTAGAAGAGATCTTCCTATATGAATAAAATAAATACATAAAACCCAGGACTAGAAAGGAAAAGACTGACAGAATTAACTACACAAAAATTTAAAACACATACACATAAAAATATAACACAAGTCTTAAAAGAGAAAATATATTTGTAGTATATATCAAACTGAGTCTCCATAGTGTCTACAATAAATAGCTCCTAAAAAGGAGTTTAAAAAAAAAAAGAAAAAGAAACAACAGAACAGCACAAAAATATAAAGATATAGAAAAGAAGCAGAACAGAGAAAACACAAGGAGGCATTTAACATTTTCCCAGTATTGAACCCAGGGCCCAGTGCAGGCCAAGCAGTCACTATTCCACTGAGTCACATCCCCAGTCCAAGAAGGCACTCAAGATTCATCACTGAAACCAATGGCAAGAAGTGAGATAGTTCCTCTCTACATAACATTTTATGTAAATATTGATAATATCCAATATGGGTAATATGGGTAAAAGTATAGGGAAATAGGTACTTTGAGACTGCTGGTAGAGGTATACAGTTCTTTTTGGAATTTAGCAGTAGTTGCCAAATTTTTAAAACACATATATCCTTAAATATAACAATTCAACACTGAGGAATGTATCCTAGAGAAAGATACATAAAGTTATCTAAAATATTCAATATTATGGTATTATTTATAACAAAATTACTTTTAATGAGATTTTAAACATTGTACCATATATTTCAAAATTACTAAAAATGAGATCCACATATATAAAGACATATAATATATGTATGTAATGTATGTAAAGAGATCTATGTAAAAAAAAGAGTAGCTTGCAAAAATATAGATAGGATGGTTCTATTTATATTTTTAAAAACAATTCTGTACGTGCATGTTTTTGACATGTAAATACACAGGGGAAAAGGTGTGGAAAGACACACCAAACAGGGTGTCTGAATAGGGTAACAAATAACAGACAGAAGTAAAAGCATTTCTATACTACTCTACATAATTCTATGCTCTAAAATTTTATGTATTAACCAGTTTATTAAAATAGTTTTCTGGGGAAAACAGCCCAACATATCTTTACCTTGGTATTGCACTCCAAATCTTTACTATTCAGAAGCGCATGATTAATTCGAAAAACTATCCAGTCAAACAGAGCACTATATAGAGACTTAGCCATGGAGTTCCTCACTGTCACAGCCTGCAAAACAAGAAAAGGGTTATGAGTACAAAATGGAATTGGTAATAATCCAACTAAGATACTATAACAAAGTATATTCCGCTCTCATTCAAGAAAAAAAAATTTACTATACTGAATAAAATCTAATTTTTCTCACAATATAAATAGCTTATAATTGAAGTTTTCCATTTGTACTCATTAATTGAGTCAAACTCAGGGAATCTAGGCTAAAATTGCCATGAAACAGAAATAAAACTAGGTCATTCACAGTTCAAAACATTTTTACTGAAAATTGGGATACATATTTCCCCTAGGAAATAAGGTATAATGGAAAGTTTACAAACAAATGACCTTGCCAGCTAAAGTTGGGGAGACATATTCTAGGCAGAGAAATAAATCTGACAGCAAAAAGGAATAAATGCCTGTGAAATCCTACTCACTCTTAAAACACACGTACTACCACCACACCACCATTCAGAGTTGTCTTCAGCTTGTCATCCACAATAACCTCTAGAATTATTTCATACCCAGAAAGAGTAACAATTGCTTTATTATGAAATTACAAAATTCATTTTTGCCTACTTCCACATCTTCAGTTTATGAAAATTCTTCGGCACTATCTTTGTAAGTCTAAAATTTTTCTAAAAACAGAAGTCTATTCTCTTTAAAAAAAAAAATGGTGTGCATCTTATAGAATTGAGTCCTGCCCAATAGAAGACTATGAATCCCAAAAACCTATGCAATATTATGTAGGGACTTATTTTGAAACCTGCATATTCAGTATGTATTTACATCTCTATTTTGAAGTACAGAAGAATGATTAAGAGTTAGGCTATCTTCTTATCTTCATTTCTTTATTTATTCTAGCTGTACTAACCATGGTCAAGAGACCCTTCAATTCTTAGACTAGAGGATATACATCCATAAATTGGAGATTTACAGATACTATATACAACCTACAGGTAATGAATTAATTTCAAGGAAAAAAAATAAAAGTTTCAAGTTTCTAAACCAAAAAATAATTACCTGGAAAGAGAAGACTGGCATCAAGTGAACTACAATATTAGCAACTTAAAAGTAAATGAAAATTCTTTAACAGTTCTGAGAGAAAACAATGTCACTTTAGAATTCTATATCTAGACAAGTAATCAAAGAAGTATCTTAAAACTATCAAGAAAACCAAAAAGCAAAATGTATATAGCATAACAGAATAACATTCAATTTTCCCCCAGAGGGATAAAAAAAAGTCTTTGAAAAAGAAGGAAGTCTTGCCAGTTGCCACAACATGAATGAACCTGGAAGACATTAAGCTAAGTGGAATAGACAGTCAAAGGACAAATGTGGGATCACCTCACTTATATGAGATTTCTAAAGTAGTCAAACTCGTAGAAGCAGAGTGCAGAGCAGTGGATACCAGCAACAGGGAAGTGAGGAAAACATAGAGATATGAGTGAAAGGGTACAAAGTTATATTTACGTAGGACAAATCTGAGATCTAATATACAATACAATGACTACAGTTAATAGTACTGTGTTGCATATTGGAAGTTGGCTACAAGTAGATTTCAGGTTCTCTCATCACAAAGTAATAATATGAGAAGACAGATAAGTTAATTTGCCTGACTGTAGTAACATAATAAGTTCGCTATGTCTATGTATATCAGAACTTTATACTGTATAGTTTAAACATACAATATATAATTGAAGCCAATACAAAAAATAATGAAGATAATCTGATCAAACTCAACAAAAAATATTTTAAAATGAAATAAGCATAAAACACAGAATATAAGCATGAGTTATTACAACAATTTTTTAACTTTTATTTATTTATTTTCATTAGCTTTTTTTGACAGTGGTAAATACTTTTTAGAAAAATTCTTTTCATACATGTATATATGGTAATAATGTCTGTCTCAATCTACTGTCCTACATCCCCACCCACCCCACCCCTTCCCTCGCTCCCCTCTGTACAATCCAAAGTTCCTTCACTCTTCCCTACCCACCCCCTACTATGGACCAGCATCCTCTTATCAGAGAAAAACTTTAGTTTCAGCCTACTGAAAAACTAAGACAATTAACTTCTGTCCAGAGTCATGACTCTTGAAACTGCTAAAATAATATATATTAAGTTGCTAAGTTTCCTTCAGTTATAGAAAACTAACATTCCCTCTGATTCTTCAAACCACTGCCAGAGTGCTTCTTTAAAAAAAAAAAAAATTTTTTTAAAGTCTTAAGAAAACTCTTTTGCTTAAAACACTTTACAGTATTTCCATTGTTCTTCAAATAAAATACTAAAACACTTAAGAATGCTTCCCATTTAAATACCACTAATGGCTAGCACATATCTGAGACTGAGTGTTTTCAAATGTTTATTAAACAAATGAGTAAATACACCAAATAAGCATAAATAAAAATTAAGGGTTAAGAAAAACTCAGAAAGTTGAATTTAAAGGTAAAATACAAAGAAATCTTTTATAATAAAAAGGTTATAAAATATAAAAAGCACCATTTTATGAAAGAAAGGTTAAATTCTTAGAGGTTTTAAAGTGGGAAACCATAATATGACATAAGAAATATGGACTTGGAGACATAGTTCAGAGGAACCAAAAGAAGGATAAATGGATCAATGTTAGCCTAAAAAAAATTCACTAGGGCTCAAAAACAATTTTTTCATCTCTCATCTCATTCCTATTTTATGGTTTGATTTCTCATCACTTTCATAAAACTGCTCTATATCAGTGGCTTTTCAATAATTTTCCTACTTGTTATCATTTAGAAATGAAGGGTCCTCTAAAGGTTCGTATGTTGAAGGCTGAGTTCCCAATGTAGCAATGGTGTACTGGAAAGTGACTAAATGATGAGGGCTCTAACTTTTCAGGAGATTAATCCATTGATATATTCATCATTTGATGGCATTATTGGGAGATGGTAGAAACAGTAGGAGGTAAGGGCTAGCTGGAGGAAGTCATGGTGGGGGGTGGGGGGTTCCAAAAGGGAATATTTTGCCTCAAGATTCTTCTTTCTCTGTGCTTCCTGGGTGCCAAGGCGTGAGCAGCCTTTTTCTTTCTCAATTATTTTGTCACAGAAACAAAAAGCTGACTAACACACCATCCTATACACCTTAGTATAGTAATAAATGCAAATTTCATCTAATAAACTATACAGATGATATTTAAAGCCATAAGAGTGAGTGAGATAATGCAGGTAAAGAATACAGAGAAAATAAAGGTTGTGCCTGAATGTACCCACCTTTTAGGAGGTTAAGATGAAAAGAAAGAGCAAGCAGAAAGGACTACAAATATGTGGCCAACAACAAAAAAGTAAACCAGCAAAGTATAATATGCTAGAATATAATTGAAAAAATGGTCTCAAGAAGGAATAATCAGTGGCAGAGTGCTTGAGCATGTGTGAGGCACGAGGGTAGATCCCAGCACCACATAAAAGTGAATAAAATAAAGGTCCTTCAACAATTAAAAACAGAAGAATTAATCAACGGGATCAAACACTGATCATTTATAATTCTACCTACTGTCTACCTCATATTAGTAATATGAAACTTAAGAATGGTAAAAAATACGAAGAACAGTGAAGAAAGATCCTTGGGAAAAAAACTTCAAGCCCACTGCTTAAAATCACATTCAGTTTCTAAGTTAATGGAAAATTCATGATCAAATTTCAAGGGCCTAGAAAACATGTCAATCAAAACTGTTTTTTAACTGTCATTTTAATTTTGTTAAGAGAAAAAAAATACAAACTCCTAAGAATGTCTAGAGTGCTTTGATTTCAAAAGAAAACCATACCTCTGCCAATTTGTATGGTAAAATAAGCTTCTCTCCAACTGTCACCGTCTTTCTTGTAACTAACGCTTCAAATAGCATCTCTTCTTTAACCTATATAGCAGAAAAGTAAATTCAATATATATTTATGACAAATGCTGAATTATTTTATTGAAAAGCCAACAGAGGAAAAAATATAATGAAATTAGCACATATACAATAGAGATAAGGGAAATCCAAGAAAAATATTGGTAATTCCAAAGTAGAATTTCACTGTCTACTCACCCCAATTCCTCCCCCTCAAAAAGAAAACAAGGTAGATGAGATAAATAGGTCTTTTTAAAGTTTGCTTTCTGAACATAATGGAAAATATGTTTGTTATGCAGAATATAGAAAATATAAAATAATAGCAAAAAACATTTTTATTTAAGACAATCAATCATAATCCCATAACTAGAGACAAGGATGAAAAAGTGACAGTACTTCTTGAATTTCAGGAATGTTCTGAGTACTTATTTATGTTTCAAATGTTTATTTTTGTCCATGGATATTACTTTAAAATAAAGTTGACACTTTCATTGTTCTCACTCTTTCTGTCTCCCCAGAGATAAAAACTATCATGAGTTTGACATGTATCATTTTGGTTTTTGTTTTTATACTTTTATATGTATTAAATGTATTCATAAACATGATGTTATACTATCAAATATATTTAACTCTTCTGTATGGTATCATATTGCCATATGTTTTTGAGATATAAATATGTTTATAATTTATTTTAAGATTCCCAGTATATAACTATACCTGTGTGTTCTATTTATAGTAATTATAATCACATTTACACTGTTTGCAATTTTGCACAACTAGAAAATAAACTACAATGAATATTCTTGCATATGAATTCAAGAGTTCCTGTGATGAACAAACTTAAAAATAGAATTATCAGTTTAGGGGCTGGGTTGTGGCTCAGTGGTAGAGCACTTGCCTGGCACATGTGAGGCCCTAGGTTCAGTCCTCAGCACCACATGTAAATAAATAATATAAAGGTCCACAGACAATTAAAAATATTTTTAAAAAAAACAGAATTATCAGTTTATAAGATACACATTTTCAGCTTTACAGGATATTGCCAAATTCCTACATGAAATTTTTACCAATGTGCTCTCTGAGCAGTAAAACTGAAAGCTCCTATTTCCTCAAACCTTGACTATACTTGGTTTTATCAGACTTCAATTTTACAACACTGATGAAGATAAAATGGTAAAACAAAGACATTTTATAAAAGCATGCATATGTAATAAAAATATTACATTCATAAAGTTTATGTAGACAACATAATATTAAACCATGTCAAGCAAAAGCAAAAAATGTTAGATTATAAGAAAAGGCTGAGTTATAAAACAATAGATGAAGGTATTACCCACTATCAGCAATTTACGTCAGATTTAAAAAAGAAAAATCCTTTCACAACTATTTAAGTACTGGGGATTGAAACCAGGTGTACTTTACCACTAGGCCACATCCCCAGTACATTTTATTTTTTAAAACAGGGTCTTGCTAAATTGCTGAGCCTGGTCTTGAACTTGCAATCTTTCTGCTTCAGCCTCCTGAGTCACTAGAATTACAGGCCTGTACCACTAAACCTGGTCATGACAGGATAATTTTGAACCATATTCACAACATGAAAGTATCTACCAAATATAACACCATAAAAATATGTATATACCTTCTTTTAAAGCATCCACTGCTCAATTCTTAAATTCCAAAAACTGGAAATAATTTGAGGCACACTGCCTTCACAAAATATAATAAAATTAAAAATGCACAATGAAGTTTAAATACAAAGCACCTCAACCTTACAGATACTTTAAAATCTTTGAAAAATCAAATAGTACTGGATTTCCAAAAATAACAAAACTAAGAAAAGTAAAAAGAAACGTGTGATAAAAACCAGAGGTATATTGTGAGGTATATTCCTAAAATTATTCAAAGTAAATATTCAAGAATAAGTGGCAGTATAGCTCAGTAGTAGACCACGAGCTTAGCATGTAAAAACAAAAATGATCTATGCTAGAGACTCAAGAACTTTTTTTAAAAGAATGAATATTTATAAACAGAAAATTACACTAACAGGAAAAAATATAAATTGTTTTACTCATATAATGGAATCTTGGACAAGAGTTAAAAGGAAGAACACAGAATATATAAACCAGAATTGAAAAATATCTCAAAAATGTAATATGAAATTAAAAAATCAAATTTCAGAATGATTTATACTGTACAGCTTTTATGATAAAATTTGAAATTTTCACACAGAAGAAAAAATTTAAGAGAAACAAAGCTAACACCACAGAGAAAAAAATTCAAATTAAAATATTTATAGGGAAATCAAAAATAATGAATTTTAGATGTCTAATATATTATTTCCTAGAAAAACAATTATTAAAATAATTCACATCAGCTTTGAAAAATCCTAAAAAATTCATTAACCTAAAAAAATGGAAAAGGCATCCAATAAAACTCTCATAAGGTTGATCGCTCTCAAACCTTTCAAGAACACACTATTGATCCTTCTTTTAAAAACAGGAAAAAGAATGAAAACTACCTAAGTAATTTTGAGGAGTTGGCTTTGTGCTGGCACTAAAGCCTAACAGAGATTACACATAGACCTATACACCTGCACAACCACATAAAGCACACTAATCTTATTTTATTTGGTAAGCATCCCAAAGAAAAAATTAATGAATTCATGATATTTTAATCAGCTACCTCTACAATTTTCTAAATATTTCATTATACATATTTGACTTTCAAAACTTTATAAACAAATCAAATACCAGTGGATTCATTACCCAATATACAGTTTCACATATTTATCTAATTGAAAAATGATATGTAAATTAAAAACCCGTTCTTTATTTGAACAAATGTTAAAATATACTCAAGATACAAACTCTGCTAAAAACTGAACAATTTTTGGTAAGGGTGATGGTTCCAAAAACCTCAGAACAAAAATATCATCCATAATTACTCATAATTTATTTATTGAAGCTTGTTCATATTTCACTTAATCTCACCAGCATCCATTCAAATAGGCTTTAGTAAACAAAAGAATGAAAATATTCACTGCTGCATGAGATAAAAAAAAAAATTTTAAACTAGAAGAAGTAAAATTAAATCACTACTTTTAAACTATTCTTCAAAATTAAACCTACATTTATCATTAAACCGAATCGCTTTATCAAGATAGGGAATTATATTTTTAACTAAGGAGTTTAAATTTTAGCTAAAATTTAAGGCTATAATGATTACTAGCAATCTTAACCAACTAGAGGCAACCAATTTTTAAAATAATTTCTAAGACCTAACTACAGGCAGGATATCATGGTATGTATCTTCTCGAGCTCCTGAATTTGATTTGATTTCAATTTAATACCAAACCTCAATCCTAGAACCAGTCCAAATTACACAAAATAAGAAATTTAAGTAGTTGGGTTCAAAAGTAAGATTTGCTATCAAATCACACTTGTCATATGTCTAACATTGATACTGGTAACTCCAATTTTCAGAATTTGATTTCTCCTTTTTCTCTTAAATGGCATGAACTACTCCTATCAGTGTCTCACCAGAAAAGGAATAATTCACTAGGATCAGAAGCTTTGGTACTTGCTGAAGGCCTGGATATAAAATAAGACCAACCAGTCACAATGTCCAGTATTACAACACTACCAAATGCTTGACAAAATATCATCTGAAATGCCTAATTAAAATATTCTGTGTTCTCTGACCTTCAGGACCTTCAACATTATAATCCTCTGACACCACAGTCCATCTCCTGGTGGAACTTCTTTCCAATGAGTGAGTCTAGTTCCAATTCAAGATACTCCCTTTGCCTGCAACTTTTGCTAACATGTCATTTCACTGTAACTAATAAGCAATGTCCAGTCATGTGTAAAGAAAAAATAAACACTGCTCACATAAATAAGAAAGAGGGGGACTGGGGATATAGCTCAGTTGGGCTGGGGATATAGCTCAGTTTGTAGAGTGCCTGTCTGTCAAGTACAAAGCCCTGGGTTCAATCCCCAGCACCACAAAATAGAAAAAAGAAAAGAAAGAGGCATCCAAGGTTCTCAAAGAGCACTGCAACCTTCTAATTGTTTTTAACTAGAAAACAATTAACTTTATACTACAAAACCCAAACTAAATTATACCAACTAGAAGGAAATGCATAGGAAGTTGGGTTAGACTACACAGTAAGTTTAAACTCCATGAAGTGGCAAAGGAACCAAGATTTGAAAGATATTAATATTTTAACTTCTAAAAAGCACAGCAAGCTATAATTTCTAATTGCCAAAAACTGGAAACAAAGAAGACTTCCACCAATAGGTGAACGGATAAACAAACTTCAAGTACCGCCACCCATACAAGGGACTATTACCCAAAGGTAAAAAGAAATGAGCTATCAAGCCACAAAAAGGCATGGATGAATCGTGAAGTAGATACTGCTAAGTAAAATAAATCAATCTGAAAACCTAAATGCTCTGTCATTACAATTACATTGCAATTACATTTTATTACATTCTGCAAAGAGCAAATTTATACCACCAGGAAAATGATCAGAAGTTACTAGCAACTTGGAGAGAAGAATTGAACAGGTAAAGCAGAGAGGAATTTTTAGACTAGTAAAACTATTCTGTATATAACATTATAATGGGAACACATGGCTTCATGCCTTTGTCAAACCCATTGAGCACAGAGTAAATGTATGCAAATTTTTTACATTATTCAAGACATTAGGGAATTTCAGGAAAGATCATGACAAGACACTTTACTAAAGTAAAGAAAAAAAGTAAGTAAGAAAAAAATCTCAAGAAGGGAGATAGGAAAAGATGACAATCTCAGCAACTTTGGAAACTAATGGAATCTATAGGACTAAAGACAAACAGGTACCTTCCATAAGCACTGTACTCAAGTTGAGAAAGTTATTTCCTACAAAAAACTACTATAAAAGAACACTGTAACTGAACATTTATGTAGATGGATGGCAGAGGGTGTAAGAAAGGTTTCTCATTGTTTGAGTAGGAGCAAACAGACATGCAAAGTGAGAGACTGGAAAGATTCATGTAGGAAAGAATTTTTAGAAACTTCAGTATGAAGTCATGTTTAGCTTTATATAGATACAGATGATTACATGCAGAAATATTTATAGATATGTATATATACACAGGTTAGAATATACATATTTTTTCCTTGATCTGTCAGATGAGAGGGTCTTTAAGAAACAACATTTCATCTAATAGGGTAAATATGCAAGATGAGCAGAAGATGAGGACATTCAAATTCTATTGAACCCATTAAGGAAAAAAGCAGTATCTTTTCTCACCACCTTCCCTGAAACCCCATTCTCAAATAAAATAATCTAACCAAAATCTTTTTTTATGACAATTTAACCTTTATTGTATCCATTTGTTTTTATGTGGTGCTAAGGATTGAACAGGGTGCCTCACCCTTGCTAGGCAACCGCTCTACCACTGAGCTACAGTCCTAGTCCCTAACCAAAATCTTAGTATGAGAAAAAAACCTCAAATTTGGAAAAGGCAAAACAAACATAAATAAGTCCATAACATTAAGCAATTTACAGCAGATATTCATCCTAACCAACAAACTGAGTGATTATGAATGTGTGCAGCAAGTGGAGAAAGGAGAAAACACAAATTCTGGCATGCTCAATAGTTAAAGTAAGGCAGATGTCAGGAGAAAAACCATCTATCTGGAAACACTATTAAGAAATAGTATCTAATAATATCATTAATAAAAAGCATTAATCCACTTGTATCAGTAAAATAGTTACACAAAGAAGTATCTGTAAGAACTGAAAATGTCATCACTTACTTCTAGTAATTCTGATACAACAGGAAGAACTTCAGGATTACAGATATCAATGGAGTCATCCCGGTATGTTTTCTTTTTATAGCAGATATTACCCAAATGTAGTATTGCTGAGAGAAGAGAGAATATCCTGTGAAAATAAAAGCACAACTTACAGTAGCTTGAATATGTGTATTCTCAAAGCTTGCTTCATTCTAAAATTCTAGCTAAGCAAAATAACCAGTACAAATAGTCTTCAGAAAAACAAGAAACATGAGAATTATAAATAAATTACAAGTTACTGTTTACTACACAAAGTGCTATACGTAACTTAGTTTCAGTAATATACCATTTGTTACATAATTGTTTCAAGGGATTTCTTGCCTGAAATTGTAGTATTTTAACAAGTCCATCTGTTTACAAATACTTTTTCCTGTCTATAATGCATTTTCCCCATACTATTTCAGATACACTGAGTCACAAACTCTGAAGGAAAGGCCTTAGAATTTGCATTTTTATCAGTTATCCAAGGCTATTTTTTATGATTAATCATATTTTTAAATGTTTTCCTACATCATACTATGGTGCCATTGGTAAATGCTTTTTTTTCTTTTTTAAGTGTGAGGCCACAGTGGTATATTATCTAATATCAGATCCCTACCGTGAAATACTCTCAACTGGACCCTCTCTCAAGTGCTTCTCTCCTGTATCAGGGGAACACACCCTCCAGTCAATAACCAATTCATCTACTCCTGCACTATTATCCCATCAACTCCAGTTAACTCAGAAATTCTCTCACCTGAACCTAGAAGAACTTTCTATCAAAATACTCTCATATTTACCTTTCTCTTAAGTAAATCTCCTAGAGTCAACATGTTTTTCACTTCACAAGAAAGTTTACTGAAATACTAAACTGCTTGTTTTCACCTTGTCACCTCTACTTACTACACACTTGTCATCTTCTACCCACTAATATTATCTCAGAGGTAACCAAGGACTTCCATACAACTAGGAACTGATTACAACTTATCTGACATTTCAGAGGTATTTAACACAGGTAAACACCTCACTTAAAAGCCCTTTCTGAATCTCTTAAATACATTCAACTTTATACCTTTACCAGTTGAAAACAACTACCTGAGTTCCTAAAATTAGGAAATATTCTAAAAAAAACAAAAGATATTGCCTTAGGAACCAGACACACTTTGAATCAACATCTAATTCACAGATCTAATTTTTCAAAAAACAAAATTTTTAAATGTTTGAATCACTCTCATAATTCAAAGAAAATACAAATTTTAAAGGAATAATTCATTAAAGGATTCTGAAATAAAATAGTAAACTAAGTATCAACAGAAACAAAAACTAATGGAAGTCAAGAAACATAACATTCATGATACACTTTTTCAAAAATTATTTCTAGTGGTAGCTTATATGGTTGCTAATTACACTGTTTCCACATCTGGGTTCAATAATCACATTTATGTTCTCCCCCACAAATATGTGATACACACTCTTCAGCAACAATTAATGTCATATAAACAACCCAAGCCCAATAAATCAATATAAAAAAGATTTTAAAATATGAACAAGAATCCTTGTTTTCAAAAAGTATATAACTTTGTATTAGGTGATGACAGTAAATAACTATACTATAGGACAGGTATTTCTAAAATACAGAAGGTAAAAACAAAGCACAATTATGGAAATTTTTCATTTAAAAAAGGCAGGACATGAACAGAGTTTACAGAAAACAAGTTTCAATTTGCATACCAAAATTTAAGGCTGACTACAAGTTTATGAAAGCAGACTCTAGACTAGGTGTAAGTTCAGACAAAAGAATGTTACGATTTATTAGTTTACCAGGATCATAGGAGCGGGGAGTGGCATATATACAACAAGCTTTCTAGCAAAAACACTGAAAATATTTGAATGAGTTAAAAAGAGATGAAGATCATTTCAAATGGGGAAAACAGGAAATGTTCAGAATACAACCTGTTTTAGCAAACAAGACCAGTCAAGTTAAAATGCAAAGTTTGAGTTAGGTAGGGAAGATATGTGGAAGATAATAGTGGAGTGAAAGGGAAGGGACACACTGAAGGCCAAGCTATAAGAAACATATTGCTTCCAGAAGTTTCAGTCATATCTTAAAATACAAAAGATGAAAAACAATCCCTGGTGTATGAAAAGTAAAAAACATATTCCCAACTGTGTTATCAAAAAAATCATCACTATTATTAATTTAATACAGGTTGAATAAACTATGTGAAATACTTGGGACCAAAAGTGCTTCAGATTTTAGATTTTTTCAGACTGGAATATCTGCATAGACTTTACCATTTGAGCTTCCCTAATCTGAAAATCCAGAACCAAAAATTCTCCAAAATCTTGAGTACTTCTCTTCCCAAGCATTTCAGTCCTTGAACATTAGGTCAACATTAAATATTGCAGATTTCAAAGCATTTCAGAAACTGAATTTTCAGATTAAGGATACTCAGTCTGTATATCTAACAACACTCTATTGGTATGTTAACCAGTCAAGTGTCACATGAAGTACACAGGTATCCAGGGCTGATAGAGGAGTGGAAGTAATACAAAGTGGAGAAATTGAGATGGGTACTCTATTAACTTTCAGTGAATCGCAGTTTATATCACTAATTAAATGGGTTTGCATATTTACATATTATATTATTTGGTTTTAACTAACTCCTCATAAAAGAGTCTAGCAAGGAATATGTTAAAGAATCATACTAATGACAAGTACAAATAAGAGGAAAGCTACTCTTCTACTCTATGAGCTCATCATTTAAAAGTTTGACAATATAATTAGATCTGACATTCATTAACACTAATTTCCCCGTCAAAAATAGTTCTAAGTAGACCAGGCATAGTGGTACATGCCTATAGTCCTAGTTACTCCAACTACTTAGCAGAGAGGATCCTTTGAGCTCAGGAGTTTAAGGCCAACTTAAGCAATAAACAAAAATCTCAAAAAAATAAAAAAGTTCTAAAAAACTATTTTCTTCTGGTATGCAACAAGTCTGTATCTTTAATTTTAAATATTTATTTTAAATATAATTTACTTTGTCTTTTATCACAAACATTTTGTATTTCTAATTCCTTTACCATGAAGAAAGTTAATAATGCACACATAAATTAAATCTGCAAAAGAAGGAAATATATTAAAAATTGTATTTTGTTGATAGGTATGCATGACAATAGATCACTGATACAGAAAATAAAGAGTTATAAAAGTAGCATTATACAGTAATTGGTGTGTGTGTGTGTGTGTGTGTGTGTGTTTTAAAGTAAGGTGTGTGGATAGCCTTCAGGGGCGCCATGAATTCCTACATTTATATGCAAATGTTTGTGGATTTTCAAAGAACTTATAACCAAAAATAAATAAATAAACAAACAGATGAGGCAATAGTTAGAAAACTGAAAAAAACAAGGGAAAGAACCAGGAGTGATGGCACATGACTGTAATCCCAGCAATGTTGGAGACTGGGGCAGGAGGATTATAAATTCAAGATCAGCCTCAGCAACTTAGTAAGACTCTGTCTCAAAATAAAAATTAAAAAGGAGTGGGGATGCAACTAGTGGTAAAGTGCCCCTGGGTTCAATCTCAAATACAAAAAAAAAAAAAAAAAAAAAAATCTTTCAAAGATATGTATGTAATGATTTGTTCTCTACTGGGGATATAAGAATACAAGAAATAAACTCACTGTTTTCTTGTCTTTGGAAGAAATCCTACCATTTCCATGGCAAGTTGTAAGCGTTCAAAGTCATGTCTCAAATCTTCTCCCTCTACCGTGAAGCAATCCTGCTTTAGATAAAAAGGAAAAAATCAAATTACCTGTTAAATAATGTAGACCATTCAGAAATATGATAATTTGAGATAAGTACACATATGTATAAAAGGAAATCTGAACTGGTAAAATATTTATACATACTCAGATTCATTATATTTCCTATCTTACTTCAGAGGTATGCAAAGTAAACACACTATCTACCAAATACCAGTAGGTTACCTTTTCTTCCCCCTTTCACAATTATCAAGACAAAGATCTCAAAACTCTAAAAATAAAAAATAGGGAGTTAGCAGTACTTATAAAGTATGCTAATACTAAGTTCGATTTTATGTAGTTCTGAAGAATGTCAGAGACTCATATCATTTAAGAGAGCTCAAGTCTACAAGCAAATGTTATTTATTCAACAAATATTTAACAAGTACCCAACATGTTCAAGGCACTGAAATAGATCCTTTTGATACAAAACCAAATCTTAGAACAGACAGTAATGTAGCTGAGAATAAGATCATGGATTTACATATTATAAAGTATTTTATGTAATCAGCTATACTTCTATTATTTCATAGTTCCTAATGAAAGAATAAAGACAACATGGCTATTAGGCAAAGAAAGAAAGAAATATATGTAAAAGGTTTTATAAAATCCTCAAAAAAATACACGGCATATGAGTCAGTAAAAAAGTTATGGAGCACTAGAGTAAAAGCACATTATTTTAACCTTTGCATTTCAGATCCCAAAACAGTCAAAAAGTAATACAATGTAGATGTAATCTAAATCTTTTTACTACATGTTCTCACACTACTTTTGTACTTATATCACCAAACACCTCTTACATTTGTGCTTTTCAATGCCTATTTTCCTAGGTAATGTTCCATCGAGAACTCAATGAACCTGTCTTATTTACTGCAGGATCTCAAGCATCAAGTCAGCACCAAGAATACATTGAGGAATTACTGAAATAAATACATAATCATTTAATTGTCTTAAAATCCCACCTGGTATTTCAACCCTAAAATTCAAGGCTTGGTTCAGATAAATTAAAGAATTAGGTAAGATTGACCATTTATACTGATACACCAGCTTTAAAGAAGAATGATAGTAGACATCAACCAACATATAATCAGCTTTTAATTCATTTTCCACATTTTTTAACTGAGAAAACAAAGGTTAGGACATATTACTATAATAAAAATACCTTATATTTAAATAGATTATCACCATCTGAATATGGAAAATCTGTACTTACTGAATATCTATTTGATTCATAGTATCTCACTAAATCCTCAAAACACAGATAATTTTATATATATATTTATAGGCAAGAAAACAGATTTAGAATTTTAAAAACTTGCCCAAGATCAAAAACCTTATAAATAACAAAATTGGCCAAACCAACATACACTTCTAAATCCTGTGCTCTCTTCCATATAACGCTGCTGCTGAAGCTTATTTAACAGGATAACCCTTAAAAGGAATTAAATTACCCTTCAACAGCCAACAACAGATACCTCATAAAAATCCATTTTCTCACTATAGGTTCCCTTGGGACCATTTATATAACACTACAAAATACATGAATCATGTAGTACCAATGAGAGAACTGTCCTTTAATAATCCTTTCAGGCTACAATGCTAGTCACATAAATTCTAGTAACTCAATAGCAAAAGAAAGTTTAGCTTGTCCCCAAATGTACTGAAGTAAGAGCTAATAGGAAAGAACTACAGAGCATTCAGAATGATTGACTGATTTTATTAATTTAACTTGTAAGAAAAAGAATCAAAACAATCAAATTTCAAACCAAAACAGATTTGAAAATATAATAAGCAGGAGGATACTGATGAAAGTAATATTAAAAGATTAGGAGATTATAGTTATAAAAATCTTAAGAGAAAGATGGACAACAATCTCAAATGACAGCAAACAGTAGCAACCACAGTTCTTCTGCACTTAGTGTTCAATGTCCTATCAAGCTCTTCATAGGTACTGTGCAAGTTAATATTTACCCTTAAGTAGAATATGAGAATAAAAGAATTAAGCAACCTAAGGGTGTCAAAATTAGTTAAGTGGATGAGTCAATATTTTAAGTTATGTCAATCTACCTCACAGCCCAAATTCTTAAGCATTACTTAGACTATCTCTGAACAAATGCCAATCAGTTCGAGCCCTGCCTATGTTTCAAAGAGGCACAATCTACTTGATGTAGTGAGTAAAAGATGGACAGGAGCAGCATCTTAAGAGTGGCAAAACAACTTAAAATTCTTCTATTAAAACTTATCAGAAGTTATAAATTTAAATGTCTAGAATTTATTTCTCAAAATGTTATATCTAAAACCAAACTTTTCTTGATTGTGAAATGGTAATGCAATTAAACTTTGCCTGAAGAGGAAAATTAATATCCACACAGACAGATCATTCTCAAGCAAAAACAGGCTAGTTTTGCAGTTAGTGGAATTTGTAATCACATGCAGTGAGAATTAAAGCTGTGCATCTTTAAAGCAAGGACTAAGACATGTTATGCTTCCAGGAAGAAATTTAATAAACTAATTCATTAGTTATTAATAAACATAGTAGGTGTATCTCTGTTTTCAGCCTTTACAACTGACTGAAGAAACAAGCTTTTCCATGTTCTTTTAATAGCTAGAAACTTGTCTTTATAAAATATAACAAGTAAAGCTCAATGTACTCATTTTTATTACGTTATATATATTTTGTTAAATAACTCAATTTAAACCCTAAAATAATCTTACTTATAGGAATTTCAATGCTTAATTTTTTGAAAATTTTGTTAAGCCTATGTAGCCTGTCATGCAATTGAAAAAAAAATCAAAGAAAAAATATACATGCACTCATTTTGTGAAAAGATTTTTGGCACATGAAACAGAAAGATATTTTAAAAAATAAATCTCAGAGAAGGGGCTGAGGCTGTGGTTCAGTGGTAGAACACTTGCCTTGCATGTGTGAGACAATGGGTTCAATTCTCAGGACCGCATATAAATAAATGAATAAAATAAAGGTCCATCAACAACTAAAACAGTATCTAAAAAAAAAATAATCTCAAAGAAAAAACATAATGCATACAGATCCATATCAATGCTAAAGAATCAGGAACGCAGTTTACTCTCAAAATAAGTGCTGAATATAGATTAAACATTAGCAATTTTAAAAATACCCAAACTGATTTTTCATCAAACCATACACATATAAATTGATCTTTCAAAGAAACCTTTGATTGATCTTCTTTCCTAGTACTGTTTTCAAGATGTATATAAGTAAGCCTTTTAACAGGAATACATAATATTTAGGTACTGGTACTGACCGGCTCACAGTCATAGCAATAATCATCCCAGCTCTGTCTGAGGGGTTTCTTTGTTATCTGAAAGTAAGGCAGATTAGTTAGGCAGAAGTTATTAGGTAATGGTATACTTCTCTAACAATCTCTTAGATGTTACATGCAATAGCACTGCTGCTAACCAGAGAAGTTACTTTGTATAGCAACATAAAATAAGAAGCAAACATTCAGATTCTAGGAGATCATATATTATTCTGCCCAACACATATACGCCATTGTCTACTGGCTCTGATAATTATTAACTGCTGAATCCCAAATTCTATTAAAACTGACATTAGAAAGACAAGAGAACTCTGAATTTCCTATTGCTAACAACTATCAACTCATTTATAAATGATGACTACCTTGTAAAGAAGAAAATAGTTAATGACCCAAACACAAACCAAGTAATTTAAACAGGGAAGAGAAAACTCAGAAAAACACAAATGGAGTACAGCTATTGTTTCACTGTTTGTACACAAGGTAGAGTCACACCATCTGTGCATTCATGCATGTACACAGGGCAATGGTATCTGTCACACATTCTGTTATTAATTTTACCCCCCACCCACCCCCACCCCTCCCTTCCCTCTATGCTAGTTATCTTCCCTCCATTCTTGCCATCTTTCCCCCCCACATTATGCATCATCATTCATATATCAGAGAGACCATTCGGCTTTTGGATTTTTGGGATTGGCTGATCTCACTTAGCATAAGAGTTTCCAACATCATCCATTTACCTACAAATACCATAATTTTATTCTTCTTTATGGCTGAGTAATATTCCATTGTGTATATATACCACAGTTTCTTTATCCATTCATCTACTGAAGGGCATCTAGGTTGATTCCATAATCTAGCTATTGTGAATTGAGCAGCTATGAACACTGATGTGGCTGCATCACTGAGGCAATCTGATTTTAAGTCCTTTGGGTATAAGCCAAGGAGTGGGATAGCAGGGTCAAATACCCTTTCCTTAGGGGTTATTTTTAAGCTTTTGTAACCCTTGGGCTCCCTCCAAACCAAAAATTGGCTTCACTTTGGGAATGAAAGATCATTTTCTCTTTTTCAAATTTCTGTCTCACATATCATTTATCTAAGTTATACAGTGTTTCATTCCATATGTGGTCTAAACATATGAAAATAAAAGTCTGGAAAACAAAAAACAAAAAAAAAAAAAAGAAAACTCAGAAAAAGAATTGGCAATTTTTAAAAATTTCTTCATTCTGTCCAGAAAAAAATGTCTATTATTTTATCAGTAAAAATGTCTATTATTATATCAGAAAATGGTATTTTGAATAACTTTGAAATTCTTGATATATTAATATAAAGTTAAAGAAATTTATATTAATATATAATGTCAAGATTAAGAAATATCAGTTATACAGTACACACTGTATCTTAGGAAAAATCTAAAGTGTTACTTTCATAACCATAAATACAACCTACAATCTTCTAAGTCATCAAAGTATCAATTAATTACAAAATCTACATATGGATTTTTTAAATTACCATAAATAAAATTTTTTCCATAGTCATTACTTTTTGCTTCAAACAAAAAACAAGGAGAGATAATCTATTAAATGATCCACTGTTATAGTTATTCCATTAATACTGGTTTTAGAATTTTTCTTATTATGAAGAAGAAAATTAGGGAAATCAATATTATGAAAGTTATGAGAATCACTCCTTATTTTGGAAGCTGAGGGGTGAATATTGAATTTTTAAGGAAAGATTCAAATTCTGTAAGTCATTTGCCTTTGAGAAATTTTGTTTTTTGGTCTCATTTTAAAACTGAGACAGGGTCTCACTATTTTGCCCAAGCTGGGCTAGAACTTGAGATCCTCCTGCCTCAGCCTTTGGAGTAGCTGAGATTGCAGGTATGTGCTGCCATACGCAGTTAAAGGAATTTCACACTGAATGTTTTTGGGTTTTTTTTAGAACCAGGGATTGAACTCAGAGGCACTCAACCACTGAGCCACATCCCCAGCCATACTTTGTATTTTATTTAGAGACAGGGTCTCACTGAGTTGCTTTAGCACCTCGCCATCGCTGAGGCTGGCTTTGAACTCTCGATCCTCCTGCCTTAGCCTTCCGGGCCACTGGGATTACAGGCATGTGCCACCATGCCCAGCTTGAATTTTTTTTTTTCTTTTTAAATGTTCATTAAATTGTAAAATCATACTCTTAAATCAGTGTCATGAAGTATGCACATTAAGACTTCAAAACATGCAAATCAGGTTTCAAGTAATCCCTTGTAAAGGACAATAATTACTCTGTAAAAGGTAAATCACTTTGGCAAGAGCACATTTCTCTCGTGGAAGTACCAATAAACAGCTTATTATTTTCTTAACATCACAAAACACAGAAAGTATACATATTATTAACACACAAGGGTGGTGATAATTTTTATATTTGAAAATTGCATCATATAAATTTTTAAATTGCATGTATGAAAATGCTAGTTAATATCCATTTCAGGTTTGGGAAAGAAAGGTCTTGAGGGCTGGGGTGTGGCTCGGTGGTATAGTGTTCGCCTAGCACACATGAGGCCCTGGGTTCGATACTCAGCATCACAAGAAAATAAAATAAAGATACTGTGTCCACCCACAACTAAAAGACATATATAAAAAAAGAAAAGAAAGAAAAAAGAAAGGACTTAGGAAGGAAAGGACTAGGGAAAAAAGCTTTCTTCAAGAATGAAAATTTAATCATGTCCTACATTTCAAAATGCTTTTCATGACTGTCTCACCTGATTGAGATAATGATATTCCTCTGGCTGTTTAAGATGAAATGCTAACCTCTCTTCTTCACTTGCTCCTGCCAGAAGGTAATAGAATACATGATAATTCCTATTGGAAACAAGAAAAGTAAAACTTTATAAAATGAACATGATTTACAGTAATCATTTAACAGGGGAAAATAAAGGAAACATTATTTAGTAAAATTAATTATATAGGCGTCATTTTTTAATACAAATGTAATAAATTCAATATTTAAATTTTCCTACAAAAGAGAATGGTGTTTTAGGTACAGAATATAAAAAAGAGAGGAACAAAGGTAGCAAAATGACAACGTTAAGACTGAAAATTCTGTCATAACAAATGAGAAACCTTGCAGATTTGTCAGAATTAACTTCTCCAGAACTCTGAAAAATTTTTTTAAATTGCAGTGATCTAGGCAGTGTTTACTCAAGAAAAACAACTAAATCTTAGTAAAAAGAATTTTGGGACATTTTACCTTGTCCTATTCCATCCCTTGTTCACCAATATAACAGCAGTCTTGAAAACCAATAGCCTGCAATCATGGTGGCCACCAGAAGACTGGCAACCACCAGAAGGGATGTAACAGGATTGAAGCTTATTCAAGGACTCATTCTCTAACTTTAAATACCAATATTCTGTCTGGTTGATCCCTGAAAGAAGCCATATTCAATTTTCACTTTATGTGACCTGATGGAATTCACATAGTTGGGACAAACACGAGGTTAACAACAACAACAACAACAACAACAAAAGAAAAAAAAAAAAAACATTAAGAGGCTAATGAAAAGCTCCAATATATTTCTGAGAATCAAGGAGGCCACACAACAACTCATAAGTTGTGCACTAGACTAGGACTCTATGAACAAAGATCAGATGAGGTACAAACTCTCATTTCTGTCTAACCTTGAAGGTCTGGACGAGCAGGAAGTAAAGACTAAGTTGGATTTTAAAAATGCCTAGCAGCTGAGTGTTGAAGGCCCAGCCCAATATACACGGAGTCTTGTGGCAAAGAGTCAAAGACTTATTTTTCCAAACATTTAAAGAAATCTCTGTTCAACCATTACCTGACAACTAAGTGAAAAAAAAGCAGATAGATATTTCAATGGTCACACTCAAAAAGAATACAGACTTTACGAACTTGGTTCAGAAAAGCCATGACACAATCAAATAGCACAAATAAAAACAATTACAAACCCTGAGAGGGGAAAAATCCATGCCAGAGTTGCTGCATTATATGATTTAAAATGTCCAATTAAAAAAAAAATTATGACACATGCAAAGAACAAAAAATACAGCAAAGTAGATAAAGGAGAAAAAACAATCATTAGTAACTATCCCTGAGAAAATCCCAGACATTACACTTACCACAAAATTTCAATAAGGTATTTTTTCCTTTCATTGGCATATTATAGTTGCAAATAATATTGGGTTCATTTTTACATAATCATACATGCATGGAATTTATTTTACTTCATTTGAGTCTCCAGTTTAATATTACCCTTCCATCCTTACCCTCCCTCCCTTCTCCTCTATTCTGCTTCTTCTACTCTGCTGGTCTACCTTGCAATCATTTACATATTTTTAATCAGTGCTTTTGAGATATAAAGATGGAATTCACTGTTATATATTTATGCATGCACATTGCATAATTTTGTCAAATTCCTTCTGCATTTCTTCTCCTTTCCTGCCTCTCCTTCTTCCCCCTCAATTTCCTTCTACTTCTCTAATCTTCTCTGTTGTTCTGATATCCAACCCTGACAACACACTTCTTCCCCATACTTTACTCCACCTTTTGCATATAAGAGAACATTCAAACTTTGATTTTCTGAGTCTTGTTTATTTCACTTGACATGATGCTCTACAGTTCCATCCATTTACCACCAAATGCTATAAGTTCATTCTCTTTATGGCTGAGTAAAACTCCACCTGTGTATACACACCACATTTTCTTAGTCCATTCATCTACTGATGGGCACCTGGGAGGGTTCCATACCTTGGCTATTTTGAGTTGCCTTGGCTATTGTGAGTTGCACTGCTATGAACACTGACGTGGCTTTATCACTATAATGTGCTGTTAAAAGGCTATTTTTAAAAAAACCAAAGACTAAAGGAAATCCTATTTAGTGAACTAAAATATAACAATGATATCTCAACAAACACACAATCAAATACATGGAACTTTTAGAAATTCCGGAATGGAAAGACATGATAATTGAAATTAAAATTGTTTTAAAATGGTTGAGTTCAACAATAGATATGAATAGGTAGAAGAAACAATCAGTGAACTTAAAAGAATCATTAAACTTGAAGGAAGACAGGTTAATTCAGACAAGTCTAAAGAAAAAGAACAGAAATGAATGAGAATATGGACAGTCTCAGGGACTCATGAATTATTAAAAAGAACAATATTTGTATAATGAGAGGCCCAAAATAAGAAGAAAATAGGAAGCAGAAACAAAATTTGAAAAATAATTGCCAAAAACTGTCCCCATGTGATGGAAAACAATCTGCAGATCTCTTATGGTTTGGAACTCGAATGTATCCTGCAAGGTTTATATCTTGAAGACTTGATCTCCAAGGTAGCAATGTTCACAGGTGAGGCTGTTGGGAAGTGAATGGATCTAAGGGCTCCAATTTCACCAGTGAATTAATCCATTAAGAGCTGAACAAACATGGTGGAAACATAGGTACTGGAGCAAAGTTAAAGGAAGTAGGTCACTGGAGGCATGCCCTAGAAGGGTAATTCTTCTTCCCCACACGTGTGTGCGTGTGTGTGCGCGCGCGCATGTGTGAGCACCTGTCTTTTTTTCTTTCTCTACCTCTTCTCTGTGGATGCCATGGACTAAGCAATGTTCCTCCACCACAACCTTCTAACACTGATGTTTGCCTCATCTCAGGCCCAAAGTAATGGAGCCAGCCAACCATGAACTGAAACTTTTTTTTTTTTTTCTTTTTGTGGTACTGGGGATTGAACCCAGGGTCCTGTGCTTCACAGGCAAGCATTCTACCAACTGAGCTATATCCCCAGCCTGAACTAAAACCTTTGAAACCATGAGCCAAATATTATCTATCCTCCTCTAAGTTGTTCTTCCCAACTATTTGTCACAGTGAAAAAATTTGTTGGATTTCCAAGAAACCCAACAAATTCCAAGAAGGATAAACTCAAAAAATTCTACACCTACACAAACCAAAAATGTTGAAAGATAAAGACAAATAATTTTTAAAGCACCAAGAGAGTCACAGCTTATCAAAACATCCTAAAATAAGATTGTCAGCTAGTTTTTAATGAGGAACTATGGCAGAGGAATAACATAGAGTGCTACAGGGGGGAAAAAAAACCTACCAACCATAAATTATATATCCAGAAAACCATCCTATAAACATAATAGAGAAATTAAAACATTCTCAAATATACAAAAATTAAGAGAGTCCATAGTAAGCTGTTGGACCCTGCAAGGAATACTAAGGGGAGTTCTTCTGGCTGAATTAAAAAGGTATTATGATTTAACCAAACATAAAGAAATAATAATACCACTGGTAAAACTACATGGGTAAATTTAAAAAAATATATTATTTGTTTGTAACACTTTTTTTCTATTAGACTTAAAAAACTAAACTGAGCAATTATGAAATCTATGTTAATGAATGTATCACTATAAATATGTAATCTGCATGAAAATAACAAAAAAGAGGAAAAAACAGATCTACAGAAATAGTTTTTGTATGCTATCAAAATTTATGTTAGTAATCCAAACAAAATTATTACAAATTCAGATATTAACTATAATCCCCAAGGAAACCACTAAACATTTACTAAAAAATAATAAAGCAAATCCCAACAGAAATAAAATGGTACCTTAGAAAATACTTAACACAAATTCAGTACTGAGAATAGATGAAGAAAAATATCATAATACATACGGAAAACAAACAGCATAAGGAAATCCAACTGTAACAGTAATTATATGTAATAGAAGTGGATTATATACTCTATCCAAAAGCAGATAACTGGCAAAAGGATAAAAAAAGAAAAACATAAACTACATGCTGTCAACAGAAGACACTCTTGAGATTCAAAGACACAAAGAAGTTGAAAATATATATAAAATATAAATTTCTAAAATTCCCAGCATATACAAATAGTAACCAAAAGAAAGCAGGAATATCTACACTAATATTGGATAAAATAGACTTCTAGACAAAATTTGTTCCTAGACACATGAGAAAAGGCAAATCCTTCAAGGTACAATAATTCTAAATATAAATGTGTCTAAAAACTGACCCCAAAATTGATGAGGCAAAAAAAACTAAAAGAAACAAAGGAAGAAATAGACAACTCAACAATGATACTGAGAGACTTTAATATTCCAACTTCAACAATGGATGAACAAATAAAAAAAAGATCAACAGGAAAAAAGAAAAGTACCACTTAACACATCATCTTTAGAACACTGTCCAACGACAGAAGAATATACATTTTCTTAACTTCACATGGAACATTCTCCAGGACAAACCATATGTGAGACCATAAAACAAGTCTGAATTAAGGAAAATGAAATCATACAACACTCCACAACCACTTCGCAATAAAATTAGAGATCAAAAACAGAAATCTCTAAAATTCACAAATATGTGGAAATGCAACATGCTCATAAATAACAAATGAATGCAAAAAGAAATCACACAGGAAACACTTTCCAATGCACAATAACAAAAACATTAATACCCCCTAGGATACCAAAATCTTAAGATATCTGAGTCCCTTATATAATAAAATGGCACAGAATTTTCACATTACCTACACACATCTTCCAATATGCTTCAAATCATCTCTATATAACTGATAATACCTAATACAATGTAAATGGCATGTAAATACTTGCATTGCTATAATATATAGGAATGTTGACAAGAAAAAAATTCTGCACATTTTCAGTACAGATACAAATTTTTCCCAAATATTTTCAATCTGAGATTGGTTGAATCCACAGATGGGCAACACATGGATACTGAGAGCCAACTGTATGCCAAAACAGAGAACAGCTAAAGCAGTGCATTAATGGTTTAGATATAAGGTATCCCCCAAAAGCACATGTGTGAGACAATGCAAGAAGGTTTAGAGGAGAAATGATTGGCTTATGAGAGTTTTAACACAATCCACGAATTAATTCCTTAACAGGATTAACTAACTGGTAACTATAGGCATGTAGAGTGTAGCTGGGAAAGATGGGTCTCTGGGGGCATGCCTTTGGGGTACTTATTTTGTATATGATGAGTTGAATCTCTCTCTCTCTCTCTCTCTCTCTCTCTCTCTCTCTCTGCTTTCTGATCATCATGTGAGCTGCTTCCCTCTGCCACACTCTTCTGCCATGATGTTCAGTCTCTCCTTGAGCCCCAAGTGATGGAGCCAGCTGCCTATGAACTGAGACTATGAGCCCCCAAATAAATTTTTCCTCTTCTATAGTTTTCTATTGGGTCTTTTAGTTGCAACAGAGAAAAGGCTGACTAAAACACAGTAACTACAGAGACTTTATACCTGTAAACTTGTATTTAAAAGAAAGATCTCAAATCTATAACCTAAGCATCTACCTTAAGAAAGAAGGAAAAAAGGAACAAACTAAAACAAATGTTAAGCAGAAAAAAGGAAATAATAAGCAACAAAGCAGAAACAAATGAAATAGGGAAACAATAGAGGACATCAATGAAAGAAAAAATAGGTTTCTCGAAAAGATCCACAAAATGGACAAACTTTAAAATGATATGAGAGTGAAACAGGCAGAAATACAGGCTAACAGACATTCAAATTCAGAAAGAAAAGACTGTAAGAGATACTATTAAAAGAATGTGGTTAACAAGTTAGATAGCCTAGATAAAATGGACAATTTCCTAGAAAGATGCAAACTACCAAATCTGACTAAAGAAGAAATAAAGTCTGAATAGATCTATAACCACCAAAGTGTTTGAATTAGAAATCAAAACTTTACACAATTAAAAGCCCAGAACCAGAGGACTTTGTTGGTGAATTCTACCAAACATTCTTCACAAGCCTTTCCAGAATAATATGAAGGTACAATTTCCATTTTATTCTATGAACCAGTATACTATTACCCCAATACCAACATAGAAAAAGTAGTAAGCCAAATCTAGTAAGCCAAATCTAACAACATATATAAAGATTGTGGGTACACAAAACTGCAAATCAAATCCATCAAGATGACAGAGAAAATCACTTTGTAAATATGGATCTTTACCTCCTCTTCATTCCTAAAACCAGGAAAGTAGGCTGATACCCCACCACTCCATTAAAATGTACATTCCTGTAATCCCAGCAACTTAGGAGGCTGAGGCAAGAGGATGACAAGTTTGACCCCAGCCTCAGCAACCTGTCTTAAAAAGGATTGGAGGCCCGCCCCAGCCACACCTCTGTGATCCCGCGCAGCACCACTGCTTCCTGACTGCCCATCTACCAACAAGTGGTAGCCTCCATCTCGGGACATCCCCACCACCATCTTCTATTACCCGCACTGACATCAACATCATCTTTAATTGGGGCATCTGAATCTTGGGACACTTCCCAGAAACTAGAAGCTCATTATCAAGGTACCTACAGGCTAGCTACTGCTGCCACCACAAACTAGGAATGGGACCACTTCCATCTAGGCATAAGAGCCAGGACCTGAAAGAGCATTACCAAGGGCCCTGCAGGCTTGGTTACATCTGAGGTATCCCTGCTACGTGTGCTAATAGCGATGACCTTGCTGCAGAGGCAGGATAGAGCCTTGCAAGAGGTTAGTAGGTGGGAAAGGGGTGTGAGGGCATCTTGATCCTGGCTCGTCCAACCAACCAGCCCGGCACCCACCCAGATCCTAGAGACAACTTGAGCAGTACTTGCTGAAACTTGACATCAGTCTGGACCATGACTCCGTACCCAATACAGCATCCACTGATCACATGGTCCCACTGGTTTGGCATTCAATAGGGCCCTCCGGGTCCTCAATCCCAGTCTCCCAACTACCCCCTAGCCACCAACCCAGCCCAGTGCTTGCAGCTAAGTGGCCAGCCCACAGCTCTCATTGCCTGGTCCAGAACAGCTTTCTGAGACAAGTGCTCAGGTCCCAGGGCTCAGCCCTCAGCACCTCTGGGGAGAGACATTCCTGATTGGGAAGTAGAAAGGGCAGGGGCAGGAGAGATACAATGTAGCGACGAAATTATAGACCAGGAATTGTGAGGTCCACAAGTGAAGGAAGGGACTGAGACCAGGCTTCTCCATCACATAACTGCACCACAAAGGAGAGTCCCAGGTACAGTCTTCCAGAGGGACTGGGATTGTTACACCCTGCCTCCAGGACTCAAGCCTCCAAGTCTAAACCTCCCACCTTAGTAACTTTCATATCCTGAGGGTGGAGTCACCAGGAAACTCTAGACAACCCTACCTATCAGAAGAGAAGGGAAGCAGAGAAGATATTGAACTCCAACAGAAACAACTGTTCAATTTTCCTTCAACACTCTGCTCCACCACCACCCCCCATTTTATTTCTTTTTTTATTTTCTTGTTTCCTGCTCTCACATCCCCATCATATTTGAAATCAAGTACTTTTCAGGCATCAGGCTACTGAGGACTGGGAGGTTAGGGAATAGTATATTACAGTTTTGTTGTAGATTCTTTTTTTTTTTCTTTTGTTTCTGTTTTCTTTTTTACTTGCTCTATTTTCCTCTTATTTAACTATTTCCTTGGAGTCTCTTTCTCCCTTTTCTCCTACTAACAACCAACTATTTCTGATTCCTCTTTCACTGCTCCTATGATCTAACACCTCTATAGCTCATCTTCTACCTCATTAATATCACATCCTAAACCTGGCCCCCATACTTTCTTTCCACCACTAGAAATTGTAGACCTTATTGCAAACCTATTGCTTATGTTGTAGGCAATAATCAAACACACCATCCCTGTTTATTATCACAATACTGTTAACATCTTAATAGGGGCTATTTGGTTTAAGGCTGCATATTGTTTGTTTTGGGTGATGTTAACATTGATCTCTGCCTTAAAGGCAAGGTATTGGAAAACTGCAGAGCACTATAAATCTATAGGGTGGAAAATGAAATACTTCAGAACCTCACTGCTGGAGGGGAAGAAACACAAGCAACATGAACAAACAAGGGAAGAAAGAGCACCAAACAAACCAAGCTGCTACATTAATAGAATCCACTGATAGCATGGTAGAAGAAGTAACAGATAAAAAAGGTCAGAATGTACATAATTAAAATGATCCATGGGCTGGGGATATAGCTTAGTTCGTAGAGTGCCTGCCTTGCAAGCACAAGGCCCTGGGTTCAATCCTCAGCACCACAAAAAAAAAAAAAAAAATCTGTGAGGTAAAGGATGATATAAGAGAGCAAATGCAGGCAACAAAAGATCACTACAATAAAGAGTTTAAAAAGCAAATGCTGGAAGCCAAAGATTATTTTAATAAAGAGAGATTATGAAAAAACAAACAGAAATCTTTGAAATAAAGAAAACAATAAACTGAATTAAAAACTCAATAGAAAGCATCACCAACAGACTAAATCATTTGAAAGACAGAACCATAGACAATGAAAACAAAATATTTAATCTTGAACATAAAGTTGACCACACAGGGAAGATGGTAAAAAATCATGAACAGAACCTCCAAGAATTATGGAACATCATGAAAAGACCAAATTTAAGAATTATTGGGATTGAGGAAGACAAAAAGATACAAACCAAAGGAATGAAAAATCTATTCAATGAAATAATATCAGAAAATTTCCCAAACCTAAAGAATGAAATGGAAAAATCAAATACAAGAGGATTACAGGAAACCAAATGTATAAAATTACAATAAATCCACACAAAGACACATTACAGTGAAAATGCCCAACATACAAAATAAAGATAGAATTTTAAAGACCTTGAAAAAAACGTATCAGATTACACATAGGGGAAAACCAATATGGATATCATCAGATTTCTCAGCCCAGATCCTAAAACCTAGGATGGCCTAGAACAACATATTTCAAGCTCTGAAAGAAAATGGATGCCAACAAAGAATCTTATAACCAGCAAAACTAACCCTCACATTTGATGATAAAATAAAATCCTTCCATGACAAATGAAGTTAAAAGAATTCACAAATAGAAAGCCTACACTACAGAATATTCTCAGCAAAATATTCCATGGGAGGAAAGAAAAATAACAATGAATGTCAGCAAAGGGAGGAACTATACTAAAGGAAAAGCCAATCAAAGGAGAAACCAAGTCAAGTTAAAAGCCAAAAATAAGCCAAAATTACCAGGAGTGCAAATCATATCTCAATAATAACCCTGAATGTTAATGGCCTAAACTCAGCAATCAAAAGACACAGACTGGCAGATTGTATTAAACTTTTTAAAAACCCAACAATATGCTGCCTTCACAAGACATATCTCATAGGAAAAGACATTCACAGACTGAAGGTGAAAGGATGGGAAAAAACATACCATGCACATGGACTCAGTAAAAAAACACGGGTTTCCGTCCTCATATCAGATCAATTGGACTACAAGCCAAAGTTAGTCAGAAGGGATAAAGAAGGACATTTCATATTGCTTAAGGGAATCATAAATTAATAAGACAACAATCATAAATATGTATGTCCCAAGCAATGGAGCACATCTATGCACATCAAACAACCCCTTCTCAATTTCAGGAATTAAACAGACCACACAATACTATTGGGTGACTTTAACACACCTCTCTCATCACTGAATTGATCTTCCAAACAAAAACTGAACAAAGAAACCACAGAACCCAATAATATAATCAATAAATTAGACTTAACAGACATATATAGAATATTTCATCAATCAATGAGCAAATACACTTTTTTCACAGCAGGACAGGGATTCTTCTCTAAAATAGATCATATGTTATGCCACAAAGTCACTCCTAGCAAATACAAAAAAATAGAGATACTAACCTGCATTCTATCAAATCATAATGGAAAGAAACTAGAAATCAATGATAAAACTACTGCAACACCTGGAGACTAAATAATACACTACTGAATGATGCATGGATAGCAGAAGACTTGAGGGAGGAGATAAAAAAAAATTCTAAGGGTAAATGAGAACACCAATACAACATTATCAACATCTGTGGGACACTTTGAAAGCAGTACTAAGAGGAAAGTTCAAGGTATTGAGTTCATTCATTAAAAGAATAAAAAGTCAACAAATAAATGATCTAACATTACATCTCAAAGCCCTAGAAAAAGAACAGACCAACACCAAAAAGTAGTGAAAGACCCCAGCTCTATGTCTTAAACCCATGACATAGGTCGCTTCACCCAACCCCCTAGGAAGGTTTCGGGAACTGCCTGGGGGTCGTTTAACTGATTGACAGGTTGATAGAACAGGGCGGATCATCGGGTCCCAAGGCATGCCTGAACAAGTCCAGGGCATGCCTGAACAAGCAGCGAGAAACAACCCCACCCTTTAGGTGACCTATGTGCTGGATTCAAATTAGCCAATAAAATACCTGTTGCTCACCGCGCGCGTGAAACCTGCCCCTTTACCCTATAAAAACCCTGTACCCCAAAGCCCGGTGTGCCAGTACACCGAAGCTCCGGCTGAGGTTTCGCTGTGCACCCGCAGGCGCCTGTGTACCAATAAACACCTCCTGCTTTTGCAGCCAGCAGTGTCTTCGCGTGATCTTCCTTGGACAGGGAGACTGAGGGTCTTTCAGTAGGAGAAGACAGGAAATAATTAAAATCAAAGTTGAAATCAATGAAACTGAAACAAAAGAATCAACTGAAAAAACTAACACAACAGATAGTTGATTCTTTGAAAAAAATGAACAAAATTCATAGATCCTTAGCCACACTAAGGAAGAGAAGGAGAAAGAAAACCCAAATTACTAAAATTTGTGATGAAAAAGGAAATACCACAATGGACATTATTGCAATACAAAACATAATTAGAGGCTACTTTGAAAATCAAAACTCCAACAAAATAGAAAATTGACAAATTTCTAGAGACAAATGATCCACACAAATTGAATAAGAATCACAATTTAAATAGATCACTTTCAAGCAATTAAATAGAAGAACCCATCAAAAGAGTAGCAACCAAGAAAAGCTTGGGACCAGAAAGATTCTCAGCCGAGTTCTACAAGATCTTCAAAGAACTAATACCAATATTCCTCAAAGTAATCCATGAAATAGAAAAGGAAGGAACCCTTCCAAACTCATTCTTTGAAGCTAGTATCACCCTGATACCCAAAGCAGACAAAGACACATCAAGGAAAGAAAACTTCAGACCAATATCCCTGATGAACATAGATGCAAAACTTCTCAACAAAATCCTGGCAAATCACATACAAAAACACATTAGAAAGACAGTGCACCATGATCAAATGGAGTTCGTCCCAGAGATGCAAGGTTGGTTCAACATCCAGAAATCAATAAATGTAATTCATCACATCAGTAGACTTAAAGTTAAGAATCATATAATTATTTCAATAGATGCAGAAAAAGCATTGGATAAAATACAGCACCCCTTCATGCTCAAAACACTAAAAAAAAAAAAGGGGTAGCAGGAACATACCTCAACATTGTAAAGGTTATCTGTGCTAAGCCCAAGGCCAACTTCATTTTAAATGGAGAAAAACTGAAAGCATTCCCTCTAAAAACTGGAAAAGACAGGAATGTCCTCTTTCACCACTTCTATTCAACATAGTCCTTGAAACATTAGTCAGAGCAATTAGGCAGACCAAAGAAATTAAAGTGATACAAACAGGAAAAGAAGAACTCAAACTCTCACTATTGGCCAATGACATGATTCTGTATTTAGAAGTTCTAAAAAATTCCACCAGAAAACTTCTAGTGGAAGAAAAATTCTAATAAAAATTCTAATTAATAGAATTCTAATAAACAAATTCAGCAAAGCAGCAGAATTTAAAAATCAACAGAATTTAAAAATCAACAATCACAAATCTAATGCATTTCTATTCATAAATGATGAATCCTCTGAAAGAGAAATTGGGAAAACTACCCCCCATTTGCAATAGCCTCAAAAAAATACTATACTTGGGAATCAATCTAACAAAAGAGGTGAAAGACTTTTACAATGAAAACTACAGAACACTAAAGAAACAAATGAAAGAAAACCTTAGAAGATGGAAAACTCTCCCATGTTTTTGGATAGGCAGAATTAATATTGTCAAAATGGCCATACTGCCAAAAGCACTATACAAATTCAAAGAAATTCCAATTAAAATCCCAGTTACAAGGCCGGGGATATAGCTCAGTTGGTAGAGTGTTAGCCTCACAAGCACAAGGCCCTGGGTTCAATCCCTAGCACGGGGGGAGGGGGGGGTGTCCCCAATTACTTACCTCATAGAAAAAGAGAAAGCAAACATAAAATTCATTTGGAAGAATAAGAGACTCAGAATAGCCAAAGCAATCCTTAGCAGGAATACCAGACCTTGAATTATATTACAGAGCAATAGTAACAAAAACAGCATGGTATTGGCACCAAAATAGGCAGATAGACCAATAGTACAGAATAGAAGACACAGAGACAAATCCACATATCTCATACTAGACAAAGGTGCCAAAAACACACAATGGAGAAAAGACAGCCTCTTCAACAAATGGTGCTGGGAAAACTGGATATCCATATGCAACAAAATAAATTAAACCCCTACCTCTCACCCTGCACAAAATTCAACTCAAAATAGACCAAAGATCTAGGAATTACACCAGAGATCTGGCAAAAAAAATAGAAGAAAAAGTAGACCCAAATCTTCATCACGTCAGCTTAGGACCAGACTTCCTTAACAAGACTCCTAAAGTGCAAGAAATAAAATCAAGACTAAGTAAACAGAATGGATTCATACTAAAATCTTTTGCTGAGCAAAGGAAACAATAACATGAAGAGAGAGCCTACAGAGTGGGAGAAAATCTTTACCATACACGCTTCAGACAGAGCATTAATCTCCAGGATATATAAAAAACTTAACACTAAAAATACAAATACCTCAATGGGCTAAGGCACTGAGCAGATACTTCACAGAAAAGATACAAATTCATCAATAAACATACGAAAAAATATTCAACATCTCCAGTAATTACAGAAATGCAAATCAAAACTACCTTAAGATTTCATCTCACTCCAATTAAAATGGCAATTATCAAGAATACAAGCAACAACAAATGTTGGTGAGGATGTGGGGAAAAAGTACCCTCATACATTGCTGGGGGGATTGCAAACTGCTGCAACCACTCTGGAAAGCAGTATGGAGATTCTTCTGAAAACTTAGAATGGAACCACCTTTTGACCCAGCTATCCTACCCCCTTGGCCTATATTCAAAACACTTAAAATCAGCATACTACAGTGATGCAGCCACAGTGATGCTAATGTTTATAGCAGCTCAATTCACAATAGCTAAACTGTGGAACCAACCTAGATGCCCTTCAATAGATGAATGGATAAAGAAACTGTGGTATACATACACAATGGAATATTATTCCACCATAAAGAAGAATAAAATTATGGCATTTGCAGGTAAATGGATGGAACTGGAGACTCTCCTGCTGAGATCAGCCAATCCCCAAAAAACCAAAGGCAGAAAGTTCTCTCTGGTAAATGATGCTAACACATAACGGAGTGTGGGGGATTGAGTAACTTTGGATTATGCAGAGGGGACTGAGGGGAGGGAGAAGGGGGTCGAAAAGATGGTGGAATGAGACTCAGACATCATTACCCTATGTACAATGTATGACTGCACTAATGGTATGACTCTACATCATGTACAACCAGAGAAATGAAAAGCTGTATTTCATTTTTGTACAATGAATCAAAATGTATTCTGTCATGTATAATTATATAGAACGAACAAATGAACAAACAAAGGACTGGAGATACAGCTCAGTGGTGAAGCTCCTCTGGGTTCACGCCCAAGAACAAAAAAAAAAAAACGGTGGTGGGGAGGAGTCTGGGATGTGCTTAGGGGTTAAAGTATCATGAGTGCATTCCTCAGTACAGGGTGCAGCAGGGGATACTAATTAATTGATTGACATGAACCAAGTTCTAAGTAAACTCCTTGGAATGGAACCATTTGTTTAGTTTGATCACAGTGAACAACATTTAGATAGTGTTCAGTTCATAAATGAAAGCCTCTCCCTTCACACTGTTGTTTTTGTTCTAATACTGTTTTGTTTTTAGTTGGAAGGGGCCTTAGGGATCATTGCTTTATTCATTTAGCAGATATTTCATTGCCTACTGTGTGCTAGACAACATTGCTAATTGAGCATGGTAGAATGAGCAAGGTGTTATTCACCATCATGCCGCTAATCAGAAAAAGTTACTAATAACCTAACAGGAGTGTCTGCTAAGCCCCATAAGTCTTTATGAAGCTATTCTCTTTCTGAAACTTCTTCCTTTTTTCCCCTGCTTGGTGTTAGTGATTAAAGTCAGGGCCTTGTACGTGCTAAACATATGCTCTTACTCCAAGCTACTTCTAGTCCTCTCTGTTTTGAAACACCTCTAATTCATATATCCTCTATTTCTGCTACAGAAAAATTAAAAATAACTGAAAAGTCAGACTTCTTATCCAAATCCTGCCTGTAATTCATTACAATGTTAACCATTAATTACTGAACTTTTATGATGTATGAGGACCACACATTAAGCATTTTATAAATTTCAATAAATTCTCTAAATAACTATAGAATGGTTTTCCATGTGTAAAATAGGAATAAATGCATAAGAGACAAATGAGATACCCAAGGCATAATCAAGATTTTAATGTAGGTCTGTTTAACTTCACACTTTAGATCTTAACTTTATTCTGTCTCACTGTAGCACGAAGCAAAGCATTTCTCTCTGACACTTGGTTTCTTCATATGAATGGAAACACATACATCATCTCTAAAATACCATATTCCTCAAATATTGTAACAGAATTAAGAGTTCTATTGAGAACCTTTTTTCAAATTAGAAAAAGAACAACTAGAAATGGAGGAAACGTTATATCACCTGAGAAATGGTTTTCCTATTCTGATGGTTTGCCAAGAATTTAGAAAGAGCAATAATTCTACATACCCAATAAAAATCACCTAACAGGGGCCAGAGTTGTAACTCAGTGGCAGAGCATTTGCCTAGCACATGTGAGACACTGCTTCCAATCCTCAGCACCACATTAATAAATAAAATATATTATGTCCACCCTCAATTAAAAAATGTATTTTAAAAAAATCACCTAACAGTCTACGAAAAACCACAGCATTCTGTCCACGAAGGAAATAACAATTATAATAAAACTATGCATGGTGTTAAGTGAATTAGAGGTTCATAATATACAAAATACCTAAAAGTCGATCTGCACACTACTAATGCTAACTTGATCTAATTGTAGAAATAAAAATACATACCGTTCATTATGCTCTTGATAAACAAGCCTGGACTTCTCCAATAAGTATTTTTCAACATAAGCACTGGAAGAAAAATAAAATTGATAAAAGTAATAAATATAAGGCAGACACATATTTACATATAGATGATACAAAAGTACAAAGAATATTCTCAAGATCATTTCAGTACATTTACCATTATAATTGTTACAGATGCTATGTTATCCATGTTAAGTCTTATTAATGAGTCTTAATACCGCTAAGAGAATGAGATGGGCAGATGGACTACATCAAGAAGAGTTAACATACTCTAGGCCACAGAATGGACTTTATCCTGAAAAACAAATGAGAAACTGAACCATCAATTTTAGTTCTGATATTTTATTCTCTGTCCAGGCTATACTGTCAAGTATTCAATATCTCTTATCCAAACAGGAACAACTGGCTAACATTTCAATTTTCTGGAAAAGGTGTTTTATAATCCGAAATCTTAAGACTTTACACTATTCAAATTACACAATGACCTTTGGGTTAAAATTTGACATTCAAGCTGTGTTTAACCCAATTCCTCTCCATCACATGCTCTCTTAGTTATAAATACAGGCTACTTTCTCAAGCATATCATTCACTCTCAACTGCATTGCCCATACCCTTCCACTTCTAATTCCTTTAATCTATTTCCACTCTCATTTCAGTGAATATCATCCCTTCATTAATAAGAAGCTCAAATATGGCTTCTTTGCAAACCCACTGCTACTACCACCATTAGATTATCACTTCTTTCAAAGTTTTATCACCTCTAGTCTGAACTACTGCAACAGGCTCTTATTTTGTCTAATAAATGAGAAAGTATTGCTATGAACTAATATATTAAATTCTCACAACCATCCTTCACAGCAAATATTACTTCCCTTATTTTACCAATGTAGAAACTAATGCTCAAAGATATTGAGACCATATACTAGTAAACAGCACAACTATGACCTAAACCCAGGTCTATTTTAACTGCAAAAGCTCTTTCTTCCAACTAAACTGACAAACTACTTTATGGAGTACTACTTCTTTTCTTCTCAACTCAGGTTATACGGGTACAAGAGTTATTGATCTACAACAAAAGATCTAGTTATGTTACTCCTTTACTTTCACTTCCTCAACATACTGAAATGTATAGAGGTGAACAGATATTATGTCTGTGATTTTGAAATATCAGCACAGCAAAAGAAGAAAGGGATAGATAAATCAAATAAGACAAAATTTAGTCATTGTTGAATCTTTTTTTAAATATTTTTTTTAGTTGTAGATGGACACAATACCTTTATTTTATTTATTTATTTTTATGTGGTGCTAAGGATTGGGCCCAGTGCCTCACATGTGCTAGGCAAGCACTCTACCACTGAGCTACAACTCCAGCCCCATGATTGTTGAATCTTATCAGGAGTTCATGTTCTATTTAATTTGTGTATAATTGCTTTTGTAATAAAATTTTTTAATCTGCTTCACAATGTCAAGAGAATAATTACAAACATTAGAGCTTTATTCACAAGTGGATATCAACTGACTATTATGACCATGTTCTGTAACCATTTGTCTTACCTCCTCAAATATACCATGTCATGATTCCACTCATTTGCTAATTATCATTTCAACTTACAATGTAATTTCCCAGTTCTGTTTGGCAAATTTTCAGTACCCAACATGGAAATCACCTTTTTTTGTGAACACCTCCAGACATATATTTAAACCATTACACAGATCTCATTTACTGTAATTAACTTATATAAATATCTGTCTGACCAAAGAGACTATGAGACCTTTAAAAACAGAAAACTTGTTTACATCTTTTTATATTCTCCATACTTAGCACATTGCCTAGTTCTCAAATGCATTCTATAAACTCTTGCTTAGTAAATAAAATACAGAAAGAGTAACAACTGTTTACCATATATTTCTTGGCTTATTCATGAGGACTATTATTGATCATAAGGAAAGAAAAAGGTTAACCTTTAAGGTACTAACTTAATACATAAAATCCTGAATTTCCTTCACAAGATTAGAAAATTAATGTCTGCTATTCCTAATTTACAAAACTGTCTTGAGAATCAATGAGTATTACCTTTGTAATAATAGCATTTCATAAGTGTAAAGCACTATGACTTCACCTATTATCAATCTCCCCTGCAACACAATCAGGAATACTAAGGAGGAAAAGTCTGACAACTTGACTATATCCCACTTTTATAAATAAAAGAACCAAATGTACCCGATTAGCCTTCAGAATCAAGAAAAGAGATGAGCTAACAAACTTACCATTGAAGAAAGACTTATGTCTTGTTTTTGTTTTTGCTTTTCTTAAACTGGTTTTAGTTTTGGTTCTCCACAGGTGGTGGAGGGATATATATAGTAGTTGGGGTATTTAAAAGCAGAAATAATAAAATTTTAATAAAAGAGCATGAAAAATAAAAGTACAGATAAATCTACTAGTATCATAATGGAAACTAACAAACACAGCCAGTTGTGGGGGAACATGCCATAATCTCAGCAACTCACAAATCACAAATTTGGGGTCAGCCTTAACAACTTAGCAAGACCCTGGAATTCCAATGCAAAATTGTTCAATACTGGGAGGATGAAAACATTTTAATATCCATAAACACCAAAAAGGCCTCTGATAAAATTTAATACCCATGCTAAAGACTTGTCTGCCAGCCTGTGATGACACTGGGAGAAGGCAGAACCTTTAGAAGACAAGGCCCTTTCTCTCCCTCTTCCGTGTTTCCAGCTTCCACAAGGTAGGCAGCTTTGCTCCACCACACACTCCCCTTCAAGATGTCCTGCCGTGCCACAGGCCCCAAAACAACAGAGTAAACCAATCACGATCTGAAACCTCTGAAACAATGAACCAAAATTTGTCCTTCTTTAAGTAATTTATCTTATTTTGCCAAAGTGATGGAAAGATAACTAACAAAGTATTAGAGGTAAATCAGATTAGACAGAAAATAATGGTATATAGGAACTAAAAAAAGTAAAACTATCTCTATTTGCATACATAACTATATACCCAGAAGAGACTCAATAATAAAACCAATGCAAACAACAAAATAATTCAGGAAGTTAATTAGATACAAAAGTAATGTAAAAATCAATAGTCTTCATATATGCAAACAATATGTAATTAGAAGATGAAATCCAAGAGAAAAATCACACTTAAAAATTTTTAATTACAATAAAATGGGAATAAATACAACTAGAAATACCAAAAATATTTTAAAACACTCTTCAAAAGTACAAAGGTGTCAATTATCCCCAAATTAATGTATAAATTTAAGATTAATCCAATGATATCAAGCCAAGGAGAGGTAGGGAAGAACCTTAAATACATGTTAGCAACTAAATACATATTGGTAAGTTAAGTATCCTCATATGAAGAATACATAATGTATGATTACAAATGCAAAACATTTTGAAAAAGCCAGAACTATGGAGACAGTAAAAGATTAGTACTTGCCAAAGGTTACCAGGCAGAAAAGGCTGGATAAGCAGAGTACAAAGGATTTTTAGGATGGTGAAACTATTGTTTTACCCTGTAATGGTGAGTACATATCTTCTATACATTTGTCAAAACCATAGAATATATAATACAGTGAATCTTAAAGCAAATTATTAATGTTAGAGCTAATAAGAAAAGATCAACAACATTGGCTCATCAATTGTAACAAATGGACCACTCACGTAAGATACTAGGGGAAATTATGGGGTTATGGGACATAGTTTGAAGGGATATAACGGGATTCTCTGTACTTTCCACTTATTTTTGCTACTGACCTAGAACTGCTCTAAAAAAACAGAGTCCATTAGTGTTTGTTTGTTTTTTTAGTTGTAGATGAATACAATAACTTTGTTTTATTTATTTATTGATTTATTTTATGTGGGCTGAGAATCAAACCCAGAGCCTCACACATGCAAGGCAAGCACTCTACCACTAAGCCACAACCCCAGCCTGAGTTCATTAGTTTTTTAAAGCTACAAAGAATATTGCTGGCACAAAAGACTGTTTTTAAAACTATATAAGAACTATTACTATAACAAAATTCAATCTCTTAATTGTAAGAACAGTAATATGAACATGTACAAAAGTGCGGTTGTTTTAGGAAATACAGTAATTACGGGGTAAAGTTGTGTGTCCAACTTACCTGAAAACAATTCCAAAAAATAAATGTATACATAATAGAGAAAAGTAAATGTAACAAATTATTAATAATTCATAAATATAAGTTAAGGGTGTATGAGTGTTATATATTCTTACAATCTGAGGTTGGAACTTTCCCAAAAGAAAAAAAAAAAAAAAAGAGGAAAAAGTTTTAGCCCAGCACGTTGCACACACCTATCATCACAGCCACTTGGGAGGCTGAGGTAGGAGGACTTCGAGTTCAAGGCCAATCTAGGCAAGTCAGTGAGAACTAGTCCTAAGGCAAAATTAAAAGGGCTGGGGATGTTATCTCATGGATAAAATGGTTGCCTAACATACATAAAGCTATTCAACCCTCAATACTGGACACCCTACCAAAAAAAAGGTGGATTTTTTTTTTCTCTTAATGCAGACACCAATGCCACAATTCGTAGCTTATAAAGGAGTAATGACAAAAATAAAAATATTCCCCAAAGCCGTACTTACCCAAGTACAGTGCCTGTTTCCTGGTAATTTACTTGAATAAACTTGCCAAAACGACTTGAATTGTTGTTATGAGCTGTCTTTGCATTTCCAAAAGCCTGTCAAAATGAATCATTCTCATTAACTTCATTTAAAGACAATTTTTTTAAACACTCTTTAGTTCAGTTCAAAGAGATAAAAAGAGATAATTGAAAGGCAATTCATTTTATATGTTCCAATTAATATACATAGAGCAGATAAAATAAAAGAAAGCAATTAATAACTGAAACACAACCAACATTTTGTTTTATGCTATTCAGTAAAATAATTCTTAATTTTAAAAACCTAATGCTCAGCCAGGCACAGTGGCACAAGCCTGTAATCCCAGGGGCTCAAGCCAGCCTCAGCAAAAGCAAAGCACTGAGCACTTGAGACCCTGTCTCTAAATAAAATACAAAATAGGGCTGGGGATGGGATGTGGCTCAGTGGTTGAGTGCCAGATGTCAATCCCCAGTATTTAAAAAAAAAAAAAACCCTAATGCTCATTAAAGTGCAAATTTTGTTTTCACATTTCACAGCCAGCAAAATTATCAATGTATTATAATTTCTGAAAATCCTGTTAAGATGAAAAAACAAGGGGTTAGTAAAAAAATTTATTAAAACAAATACAATTTTAGAAATGCATAAATGAAATAAAGTTTCATTAAAATATTACTTTTATTATCTCCATTTAAAACAAAGCTATAGTATTCATAACAAAAGAATAAAAACTACTTGGAAGGCTAAGTCAGGAGGATCACAAGTTCAAAGCCAGCCTCAGCAATTTAGCAAGGCCCTAAGCAACTCAGTGAGACCTTGTCTCTAAATAAAATACAAAATAGGACTGGGGATGTGCCTCAGTGGTGGAGTGCCCCTGAGTTCAATCCCCAGTATCGAAAAAAAAGAATATAAACTATAAACTCCCTAAATGGTTACCAAAGTATACTATGCAATGAAATAATGCCTAGTAATAAAGATGAACTAATGATACAATCAGTTAGAAATATTAAACATTATCCTAATCTGAAGAACCAAAGAGTACATATTATATAATCCATCTGGTGAAATTCTAGAAAAGGCAAAACAATAGTAACAGGGAACAACAGATCAGAGCATATCTGGGAATGGGGGTGGAATTGGGAAATGTCCACAAAGGAGCCCCAGGAGTGATTAAGATATTCTAGAGCTTTATTGCATAGTGGTGGTTACTTGAGTATAATATATTTATCAAAACCCATGGAACTATATATTTAAAAGGTTTAGATTTTGCTAAGTTTTAGCTCAATAAAAATTATTAAAACAGATTTTAAAAAAGCTGGAGATATAGCTCAGTGGTACAGCTTAAGCATAAAAGCCTGGGGTCTAATCCTAAGCACTAGAAAAGGAAAAAAAAAAAAAAAAAGAAGCACTGCCTTAGAGTAAACCATTGACAATATATGTGGAAAAACAAAACTAGAAAAGACACAGAGTTAAGAGATGATTCATTGCAGAATTTTTTTCTCCTACTCTAATAATCTCATTAGAATGACCTACCCTTTAACTTCAAACACCTGAAGTAGCCATTTACTGAACACCCACTAATTACAAAATCATGTGTGTTCTGAACTATAAATGTACAGAGTACACACACGGACATGGACATACACACACACACACACACACACACACACACAGAAACTGAGGAGGTAATAGTAACTGATTCCTTAATAACTACATTTCTACTACATTTCCATTGTGGTCAAGACCAGAACATGACAAGGTTGGTTCAACATACAGAAATCAATAAATGTAATTCATCATATCAACAGACTTAAGGACAAGAATCACATGATTATCTCAATAGATGCAGAAGAAGTATTTGACAAAATACAGTATCTATTCATATTCAAAACACTAGAAAAACTAGAGATGATAGGAATATATCTCAACATCGTGAAAGCTATATATGTTAAACCCAAGGCAAACATCATTCTAAATGAAGAAGAACTGAAAGCATTCCCTCTAAAAACTGGAACAAGACAAGGATGCCCTCTTTCACCACTCCTATTCAACACAGTCCTTGAAACTCTGACCAGAGCAATTAGGCAAAATAAAGAAATTAAGGGAATACAAATAGGAAAAGAAGAACTCAAATACCTATTTGCTGATAACAAAATTCTGTATTTAGAAGACCCAAAAAACTTCACCAGAAAATTTCTAGAACTCATAAACAAATTCATCAAAGTAACAGGATATAAAATTAACACCCATAAATAAAAATAAATTGCATTCCTATATACCAATGATGAATCAGCTGAAAAAGAAATTAGGAAAACGATCCTATTCACAATAGTCTCAAAAAAAAAAAATTGGAAGTCAATCTAACAAAAGAGGTGAAAGACCACTACAATGAAAACTATAGAAAACTTAAGAAAGAAACTGAAGAAGACCTTAGATGATGGAAAGATCTCCCATGTTCTTGTATAGGCAGAATTAATGTTGTCAAAATGACCATACTATCAAAAGCACTATATAGATTTAATGCGATTTCTATTAAAATTCCAATGATGGTCTTCATGGAAATAGAAAAAGTAGTCATGAAATACATTTGGAAAAATAAGAGGCCCAGAATAGCAAAAGTCATCCTTAGCAAGAAAAGTGAAGCAGGAGGTATCACAATACCAGACTTTATACAACAGAGTGACAGTAACAAAAACAGCATGAAAATGGCACCAAAACAGACATGAAGACCAATGGAACACAATAGAAGACACAGAAACAAATCCACATAAATACAGTTGTCTCATACAAGGCAAAGGTGCCATAAATGTACATTGGAGAAAAGACAGCCTCTTTAACAAATGGTGCTGGGGAAACTGGAATCCTTTTCTAACAGAATGAAATTGAACCCCTATCTCTCACCCTGCACAAAACTCAACTCAAAGTGGATCAAGAACCCAGGCATTAGACCAGAAATATGTGCCTACCAGGAGAATAAGCAGCCCAACTCTCCATCAGGTCAACTTAGGAACCAACTTCTTCAACTAAACAACTAAAGCACAAGAACTAAAATCAAGAATCAATAAACTAGCCGGGCATGGTGGCGCACGCCTGTAATCCAAGCGATTTGGGAGGCTGAGTCAGGAGGATCGCGAGTTCAAAGCCAGCCTCAGCAACTTAGCGAGGCCCTAAGCAACTCAGTGAGACCCTGTCTCTAGCTAAAATACAAAATAGGGCTGGGGATGTGACTCAGTGGCCCAGTGGCCCTGAGTTCAATCCCCGGTTCAAAAAAAATAAATAAACTGCATGGTATCAAACTAAAAAGTTTCTTCCCTACAAAGAAAATAATCAATAAAATGAAGAGAGCCTTACACAATGGAAGAAAATCTTTGCCACCTGCACCTCAGATAGAGCATTAATTTTCAGGATATATAAAGAACTCAAGCCGGGCGTAGTGGCGCACACCTGTAATCCCAGCACTTGGGAGGCTGAGGCAGGAGGATCGCAAGTTCAAAGTCAGCCTCAGCAACTTAGCGAGGCCCTAAGCAAATCAGTGAGACCCTGTCTCTAATAAAATACAAAATAGGGCTGGGGATGTGGCTCAGTGGTGGAGTACCCCTGGGTTCAATCTCCAGTACCCCCCAAAAAAATTAAAGAAATAAAGAACTCAAAAAACTTAACACCAAAAAAAAAACCCCAATCAATAAATGAGCAAAAAAACTGAACAGACACTTCACAGAAGAAATACAAATGGTCAAGAAATATATGAAAAAATGTTCAACATCTCTAGCAATTAGGGAAATGCAAATTAAAACTACAATGAAATTCCATATCTCACCCCAGTCAAAATGCCAATTATCAAGAATACAATTAACAGTAAATGTTGTCAAGGATGTGGGGGAAAGGATACATTGCTTGGGACTACAAATTGGTGCAACCACTCTGGAAAGCTGTATGGAGATTTTTCAGAAAACTGGGAATGGAACCACCATTTAACACAGCTATCCCACTCTTTGGTACATAACTGAATGACTTAAAATCAGCATACTACAGTGATACAGCCACATCAATGTTCATAGCAGCTCAATTCACACTAGCTAAGCTATGAAACCAACCTAGGTGCCCTTCAACAGATTAATGACTAAAGAAAATGTGTTATATATACATACATAATGGAATATTACTCAGCCATAAAGAATGAAATTATGGCATCTGCCAGTAAATTGATGAAACCCAAGACCATCATGTTAAGTGAAATGAGCCAGTCCCAAAAAATCAAAGGCTGAATGTTCTCTCTGATATGCAGATGCTAATGCACAATAAGGAGGGGAGGGAAGAAAAGAAGTTCATTGGTTAGACAAAGGAGGATGAAGGGAAGGGGCATGGGAATAGGAAAGACAGTAGGAGGAATCAGACATAACTTTCCTATGTTTGTATATGAATATACGACCAGTGTACCTCTATGTCATGTTCAACCACAAGAATGGGATCAAATTAGAATATTATACTCCATGTATGTATAATATGTCAACATAAACTCTACTGTCATGTATATCTAAAAAGAATAAACAAAAAATTAAAAAAGCATCAGCATCACCTGAAATTTTTAGAAAGACAAAGTCTCAGATACTTCACAGAATTACCAAGTCAGAAATGCTAAGGATAAAGCTCATCAGTCTGTTTAAATAACCTCTTACGGTGGTTCAAATGCAAGCTAAAGTTTGAAAAGCAGTGTTCTCTTTAGTATGCATGCACTTAAATTTCCATGAAATTACATTTTAAAGAGTATAAACAAAAAATTACAGTGATAAGTACTAAACACACACATTCATGAAAATCTCCAGAAAAATCCCTCACGTATGCTGACATTCCACTGTATCCAAATTAAGTGGTGTGAAGAGTTCAGGCTCTCAACCACCACCAAACCCTCTATGACCTGCATGGTGGGTCAGTGGTGAACTTTGAATGACTAGAATGTTTTCTCTATTCTTCCTTTTCCTTTTCTACCAGAGAAAGTTTTTTCCAAGGTTTTTCAAGGAAAAGAGCACAGAACCATAAAGTGGAGAAATGTTGGTATCATCAAAGAAAAAAATCATTTGTCAAATGCTGCATATTTTGACAAAATTTAACCCACTTTATCCCATCAGTCCAGATGTGGAACACATATAAAACTTAAATATAGTATATATCGCATATAGTATATAATATTAAATTATATTAAGTATAGTATATATTAATATAGTATACATATAATTATAATAGTAAAAGAATATAACCACATTATAATAATATACCATAGTAAAGAAAATGTGGTACATATATACAATGGAATATTAGCCTTAAAGAAGAATGAAATTATGGCATTTGCAGGTAAATGGATAGAACCAAAGAATATCATGCTACATGAAATAAGTCAATCCCAAAAAACTAAAGTTTTTCTCTGATAAGTGGATGCTGATCCATAGTAGGGGGTGGATAGGAAAGAAAGAAGGAATTTTGGATTAGGTTGAGGGGAGGGGTGGGGCAAAGGGGATCGGAAGGACGGTAGAGTGAGCAGATATTATTACCCTATATACATGTATGAAAAAAATGTTTAAATAAATTTTGAAAAAACAAATACATTTTAAAAAAATGAATGGTCCTGAGCTTTGATAAATGCTTTTTGGCATCTATTGAAATAATCATGTAACTCCAGTCCTTAATTCTATTTATGTAATGAAATACATTTATTGACTGATGTATGTTGAAACAACCTTGCATCCCTGGGATGAAGCCATTTGATCATGGTGCACCATCTTCTTAATGTGTTCCTGAATGCAGTTTGCCAATATTTTATTAAAATTTGTGTAACTATATTTATCAGGGATGTGGGAATGAAGTTTTATTTCCTTGATGTGTCTTTGTATGGTTTTGAAATCAGGGTGACACTGGCTTCATAGAATGAATTTGGCAGTGTGTGCTCTTTATCTATTTCATGGGATAATTTGAGGAGAAATAACATTATCTTCCTTAAAGTTCTGTGCTTTTTTTCTGTAGTTGGAAAGTTTTTAATAGCTGCTTCAATTTCATTGCATATCAGTCTGTTTTCTATATTCTCATGGTTCATAGGTAGGTCATATGTCTCTAGGAATTTGTCGATATTTCCTAGATTTTCTAGGTTATTGTAGCATAGAGTTTTTAAATACTAATGATACCCTAGATTTCAGAAGTGGCTGTGGTGGTATTTCCCTGTTCATCTCCAATTTTGTTGATTTGGGTCTTTGCTTTCTTTTGATTAGTTTGATTGAGGGTTTATCAATCTTCTTTATCTTTTCAAAGAACCAACTCTGTTTCATTGATCCTTTGTATTTTATTCTCAATTTCTTTAATTTTGTCACTAATATTATTTCCTGTCTTCTACTGGTTTTGTAATTCGTTGTTCTTTTTCTACAGTCTTGAGATGTAACACTGAATTATTTATCTGGGTTTGTTTTTCTTTTTCTACTGGGGATTGAACTCAGGAGCACTTGCCCACTGAGTCACATCTCCCAGTCCTATTTTGTATTTTATTTAGAGGCAGGGTCTGAGTTCCTTAACACCATGCCATTGCTGAGGCTGGTTTTGAACTCATGATCCTCCTGTCAGCCTCCTAAACCTCTGGGATAGGCATAATACAGAAACTCAGTACTACAAACTTTCCTCTTAGAACTGCCTTTAGTCCCAGAGATTTTGATATGTTGTATCTATTCACACTTGTTTCTAAGAATTTTATTTCTCCCCTTATTTCTTTTGTGATTCATTCTTCATTCAAAAGTGTACTATTCAATCTCCAGAATAAATTAGAATGGTTTGTTTACCTTATCATTGATTTCTAATTTCATTTGATTATGATCTGATAGAATGCAAGGAATTTTCTGTAGTTTTTGTATTTGCTAAGATTTCCTTTGGGCCCTAAAATATTATCTATTTTAAAGAAAAGTTCCATATACTGCTGAGAGAAAAAAAAATTATTGATGAATGTTTATTAGATAATTTGATTAATAGTACTTTTTTTAGTTATGAAGAGTCTTTACTTAGTTTATGTCTGGATGACTACTATTTAATGATTAGAGAGATGTGTTGAAATCACCCAGTTATTGCTGTATTGTATTCTACCTTTTATATTGAGAAAGGTTTGTTTTATTTATGTAGGGAATGTTTACAATCACTATATCCTGGGGAATAAATACTTACAATCACTATATATTGTTGTGGATGACTCCCTTAACCACTATGAAATGATCACCTTTGTCTCTTCTGATTAATTTTGGCTAGAAGGCTACCTTGTCTGATATAATAGCTACTCCTGCTTGCTTTCAGTTTCCATTTGCATGACAAATCTTTTCCCATCCTTTCATCTTTAGTCTGTGAATGTCTCTGCCTTTAAGACTTAGTCTCTTGCAAATACCATATGGTTGGGCGTTGTTTTTCAATCCGATCTGCCAATCTATGTCTTGATTGGAGAGTTTAGACCATTTACATTCATTGTTATTATAGCAATATGATTTTTTATGCCCTGCCATTTTATTTATAATGCTTAATTCAGGCTTCATTCCCCTTTAACTGACTATTTTTCTAGTGCAATTCACCCACATGTCATTTTTATTTTTATTTTTCCTTTTTTTCTACATGAAATATTTCATTATGTTTTATAATTCAGGCTTAGTGGTTATGAATTCTTTTAGTTTCTGCTTATCAAGAAAGATTTTTGATTCATCTTTAATTATGAAGAATAGTTTTGCTGGATAGAGCAATCTAGGTTGGCACCTGTTTTCTTCTGGCCTTTAGGGTCTGGGATGAGAAATCAGTTGAAATCCAAACAGACTTACCTCTAAATGTGACCTGTTTTTCTCTAGCAGTTTTTAAAATTCTATCCTTATACTATGTATTAGGTATTTTCATTAATGTGTCTTGGAGAGGATCTTTTTTGATCTTGCCTATTTGAGGTTATGCTGGCCTCTTATAGATTTCCATCTCATTCCTAATATTTGGAAATTTTTGTTATTGTTTCATTGAAAAGATCGTGCATTCCTTTAGTTTGCATTTTGGAGCTTGCTTCCACCACCCATGAATCTTTAAAAATTTTTTAGTTAATAATTATTTAATTATTTAGTTAATATTATTTACTTATATGCAATGCTGAGAATCAAACCCAGTGCCTCACATATGCTAGGTAATTGCTTTACCACTAAGCTGCAACCCCAGTCTCTCACCAATGATTCTCAAATTTGGTCCCTTAATATTATCCAAGATATCTTGAATATTCTGGTCATGTTCTCATAATATCTTAAATATTATCACCTTTACTTTCAAGATCATATACTTTTAACTTCAAGATCTGAGAAAATATCCTCCAAGTGGTCTAATATAGTGGTGATGCTTTCCACTGAATTTTTAATTTTATTTATTGAGTCAATTCTACAATACCTATTTGGTTCTTTTTCAGAACCTCTTCTTTTGAAATAATCTTTCACTTTCTGTATTTTCTAAGTTCATTCTTTACATCTTCTTTTAGCTCACTGAACATATTAACTTTGAATTTTCTAAATTATTTCTCCAACATTTTCTCCACTGTGGTGCCAATGGGATCAGTTGTCGTTGTGTTGTGGGCTATTTTGTGTGACTTGTCTAGTTGCTTTTTTATACTGCTTGTATGTCTACCCATCTGTTGGGGAGATTATTGGATTTTTTTCTGTTACACAAGGGACTTGTGCATTTCCTTCTCTTAAGAGCAGGTGAATATCCATGTACTAATACTTTCATTATGTGTTCTCTGCTATTCCTACTATGTGCAACACTTTGAGAGAAGACATTAAACCCTATTTACAACAATTACTTCACAGCAAAGTCACATACTAATCAGCTTTAGAAAAAAGAAAAACTTGTTGACAATATTCTCCACAGTTTCTCTAACCCAGGTATAAACGTGTAGTAATGTTCTGGAATAAGTTGGCAAATTAGTTACTAATGATAGTAAAATGGCTACTATATAGGGGTTGAAAAGCGGAGGAGAGAAAAATTAGACAAAAGAAGAGAAAAATGGCGCATCCATGTACGTCAATCAGATCCTTCTCAATTCCAGGAACCAAATAGACCAAAACACAATAGTACTGGGGGACTTTAACACTCCTCTCTCACCACTGGACAGATCTTCCAAGCAAAAATTGAACAAAGAAACCATAGAACTCAATGACACAATCGCTAATTTAGACTTAACAGACATAGATAGAATATTCCATCCATCAAAAAGCGAATACATGTTTTTCTCAGCAGCTCATGGATCCTTTTCTAAAATAGACCATATGTTATGACACAAAGCTATTCTGAGCAAATACAAAAACATAGAGATACTATCTTGTATATTATCAGATCATAATGGAATGAAATTAGAAATCAACGATAAATTTAAAAACAGAAACTACTCCAACACCTGGAGATTAAATAATATGCTATTGAATGATGCATGGATAACAGAAGACATTAGGGGGGAAATAAAAAAGTTCTTAGAGGTCAACGAGAACAAAGATACAACATATCAAAATCTCTGGGACACTATGAAAGCAGTGCTAAGAGGAAAATTCATTGCAGGGAGTGCATTTAATAAAAGAATGAAAAGTCAACAACAAATCAATGACCTCACATTACAGCTCAAAGCCCTAGAAAAAGAGGAACAGATCATCACCAAAAGTAGAAGACAGGAAATAATCAAAATCAGAGCTGAAATCAATGAAATTGAAACAAAAGAAACAATTCAAAAAATTGACGAAACAAAAAGTTGGTTTTTTGAAAAAATAAACAAAATTGATAAACCCTTAGCCAAGCTAACCAAGGGAAAGAGAGAGAAACTCCAGATTACTAAAATTCGTGATGGAAATGGAAATATTAAAACAGACACAATTGAAATACAAAACATAATTAGAAGTTACTTTGAAAATCTATACTCCAACAAAATAGAAAACCTGGAAGACATCAACAGGTTCCTAGAGGCATATGAGCCACCCAAACTGAATCTGGAGGACATACACAACTTAAATAGATCAATTTCAAGCAAGGAAATAGAAGAAGTCATCAAAAGCCTACCAACAAAGAAAAGTCCAGGACCAGATGCATTCACAGCCGAGTTCTACGAGACCTTCAAAGAAGAGCTCATTCCAATACTCCTCAAAGTATTTCATTAAATAGAGGAGGAGGAAACCCTTCCAAACTCATTCTATGAAGCTAATATCACCCTGATACCAAAACCAGAGAAGGACACATCGAGGAAAGAAAATTTCAGACCAAAATCCCTAATGAACATAGATGCAAAAATTCTTCACAAAATTTTAGCATATCGCATACAAAAGCATATTAAAAAGATAGTGCACTATGATCAAGTGGGTTTCATCCCGGGAATGCAAGGGTGGTTCAACATCTGGAAATCAATAAATGTAATTCACCACATCAATAGACTTAAAGTCAAGAACCACATGATTATTTCAATAGATGCAGAGAAAGCATTTGATAAAATACAGCACCCCATTAAGCTCAAAACACTAGGAAAAATAGGGATAGTAGGAATGTTCCTTAACATTGTAAAGGCCATCTATGCTAAGCCCACAGCTAACATCATTCTAAATGGAGAAAAATTGAAAGCATTCCCCCTGAGAACTGGAACAAGGCAGGGATGCCCTCTTTCTCCACTTCTGTTCAACACTGTCCTTGCAACTCTACCCGAGCAATTAGACAGACGAAAGAAATTAGAGGAGTACGAATAGAAAAAGAAGAACTCAAATTATCCCTATTTGCTGACGACATGATTTTCTATTTAGAAGACCCTAAAAATTCCACCAGGAAACTTCTGGAACTCATAAACGATTTTAGTAGAGTAGCAGGATATAAAATTAATGCTCATAAATCTAAGGCATTTTTATTCGTAAGGGATGCATCCTCTGCAAGAGAAATTAGGAAAACTATACCATTCACAATAGCCTCTAAAAAAATGAAATACTTGGGAATCAATCTAACAAAAGAGGTGAAAGACCTCTACAATGAGAACTACAGAAGACTAAAGAATGAATTTAATGAAAGTCTGAGAAGATGGAAAGATCTCCCATGTTCTTGGAGAGGCAGAATTAATATAGTCAAAATGGCCATACTACCAAAAGTGCTATACAAATTCAATGCAATTCCAATTAAAATCCCAATGACGGACCTCATAGAATTAGAGCAAGCAATCCTGAAATTCATTTGGAGGAATAAGAGACCCAGAATAGCTAAAGCAATTCTTAGCAAGAAGAGCGAAGCAGGGGGTATCACAATACCAGACCTTCAAATATACTACAGAGCAATAGTGACAAAAACAGCATGGTATTGGTACCAAAATAGACAGGTAGATCAATGGTACAGAATAGAGGACACAGAGACAAACCCACATAAATACAGATATCTTATACCTGACAAGGAGCCAAAAACATACAACGGATAAAAGATAGCCTCTTCAACAGTGGTGCTGGGAAAATTGGAAATCCATATGCGACCAAATGAAACTAAACCCATATCTCTCACCCTGTACAAAACTCAACTCAAAATGGATCAAGGACCTAGGAATTAGAACAAAGACCCAGCACCTAATAGAAGAGAAAATAGGTCCAAATCTCCAACATGTTGGCCTAGGAGCAGATTTCCTCAACATGACTCCCAAAGCGCAGGAAATAAAAGCAGGAATCAATGATTGGGATAGAGTCAAACTAAAAAGCTTTTTCTCAGCAAAGGAAACATTCAGGAAAGTGAAGAGAAAGCCTTCAGAGTGGGAGAAAATCTTTGCCACACACACTTCAGATACAGCACTAATCTCCAGAATCTACAAAGTACTCAAAAATCTTTACACCAAGAACACTAATAACCCAATCAATAAATGGGCCAAAGAAATGAACAGGCACTTTACAGAGGAAGATCTAAAAGCAATCAACAGATTTATGAAAAAATGTTCAACATCCCTAGTTATAAGAGAAATGCAAATCAAAACTACCTTAAGATTTCATCTCACCCCAATTAGAATAACTTTTATTAAGAATACAGGCAAGCCGGGCGTGGTGGCGCACACCTGTAATCCAAGCAATTTGGGAGGCTGAGTCAGGAGGATCGCGAGTTCAAAGCCAGCCTCAGCAACTTAGCGAGGCCCTAAGCAACTCAGTGAGACCCTGTCTCTAAATAAAATACAAAATAGGGCTGGGGATGTGGCTCAGTGACCG